>CAJQZJ010032173.1:3291218-3314656 GCA_907164525.1 Lophiomys imhausi
AGGTTTCCGTTGTCCAGTTGTCCCTGGATTCCTTGAATGGATGCTTTGAATCTCCTTGAAAGATCAGAACAGAGCCCTGCCCTAATCCTAACTCTGGGACAATTACCTTTTTTTTTTGGGGGGGGGGGGTCAGGTAATATTTTTCCTGGAGCAAGTTTGGTTTTTTTGATAATATATAAAGTATTACCTTTCAATCTGGATTAAAGAAGAAATTATTTTGATATTTTGGAGCTAAACAAACCTTTAGTGTATACATTTTGAGATCTCAAAGGACAATTTGTTTGAATTGCAGCCTGCCTTTTGTAAGTAGCTTTTAAACTTAAATCTTTCCAAATCCTATGTGCCTGTCTCTGCATTCTAAGTTTTGGGATCAAAGACATGTGGTTGTTGTTGTTTTTATGTTTATTACTTTAATTTATATTTACATCTCCATCACAGTCCCCTCCCTGTGATAAATTTTGTCTTAGAATTTAATTTCATCTTGTTGGTTTAATTCTTCTATGTTTGAAATTTGGTAATTTTGCTTATCCTTTCCTTTTACAACTAGTTTATAAAAAAATTTTAAGAACCAAAATATTTATGATATCTATTATTTATTCAGGTTGATTGATAAAGTCTGAGAAAAAAGTAATTTCTCTTTATTAAAATGGATGTTGATAATATTTCCTTCTAAATTGCTCGAGGTAATCCAGTTCATGAAGAAAAAAAATGGAACCTGGCTCCAGCTCTGTGTGAATAGCAGGAAATGCACCACTTACATGTTACACCACATTATTGTTCAAGTAATCAAAACTCAACTCCTTTGGAGTTTTTGTTCTGATAGATTTTTTCATTTTGAGTTCTGTTTGAGTGTATGAATGGTTGATTGGTAGGATGTTTCTCATCGGGATGACTTGATTACTAACTTCAATAGAATCATTTTAGTGTTTTGTGAATGGATTCAACTGTTATCTTTTTCTATGTAGCTTATACAAGAGTGGAGATTATGTTGGCATTTGGGATTTAAAGTTATTGGGCCCGTGATACAAAATGTTATATCTATTTGCTGTGACAATTTTCTCTTTTACAGAATATAACACATAATGGTTTCTATTTCATATTGTCCTAGTCTGATACAGTAATTAAATTAACAGAATATAGCAAATCTTATCCATCAAAATTTATAAGAATAATATTGACTATTATGATGATAGAAACCTCAAAGTTTAATTTATATAATTATTATACCATAGAAATAGAAGTATTTTGTGTGATATTTACACAATAGAAAGGTATTTTCCCTAACATGAGAATAACGGAATAAATATATAAACAAAAAGAAAGGCATTTTAATTATTTTCAACTAAGCCACTGAAAGTGTAAACAAGTCCCTATAAGTGCTTTCTTTTGTAAGAATGGTCTTAGTTCCATCCATTTGGCTGCCTGAGTAAGGTAACCCAGACTCAGAAGGATGCACATGGCATCTATTCACGTATATTGGATTTTAGCCATATAGTACAGGATAACTACACTACAACCAATACAACAAAGGGAACATGAACATAGACTTTGTTTCCTGTCAATGAGACACTTTGCCCTAGTGGTGCTGCCTTGTAGGCCCCCAGTGTATGAGGAGGCTCTTGGCCCTCATGTGACTGTTGAACTGTTGTAGGGAACTTATATGTAGGGACACTCCACTCTGGAGAGTGGGATGGAGGGGTAGGGGACAGAGAGTTGGAGGGTGGGACTGGGAGGGGCAGAAAGAGGGGACTGTGATGAAGATGTAACGTGAAGTAATAAATAAACATAAAAAAGGATGGTTTTAATTATAATGTCTCTTGACAGCAATAGAATAGTCACTAAAACAAATAAACAAGTAAGATGAAAGAATATTTATCATAGGTAGTAAAATAAGAATACATGTTCTCCTGTTGTGGCATGAGCATTTCAGTATTTTCCATAAGCTATCAGGTAATGGAGAGGTGACATGGACGAGGAACGGGTCCAGGCTCTTAAGTTATTACTTGGCACATTCTGGTTTAACATTATTTATAACAAATCTGACCTCAGGAGCAAATTTATAAAATTTAGGTCAGAGAAAACTACTTGAGGCAAAAACCTTCTATAAGTCTAGGTGGGTTGTATTTTTGTACATTTTGTCTCTTGATAGGATATATATTATTCTGGAGCTCTAGAAAGGCAGCCTAGAGAGATAGTTATCTATATCTTATGATTTTACTCTAATTTTTAGAAAACTAATAATTAAGTGGATTTATAATAAAAATAATCTCAGCAAGAGCTAATATGTCACAATTAGTCCTTCAAATAAAGTGAAGTGTTCTTATAATTAAATAGAGTCAAATCCTATGTCCCACCATATTTTCTTAACAAAAGTCAACACAAATTATTCGCAAACATAGAAAGAAGTTATATGGTGAGAATGAAGTATATTAAGTGGTGGGGAATTGCCTGGAAAGAAACAAACAAGACCAGAAAATGGTGTTTTATGCAAGGCTATTACACAGCATACAGCTGAAGAAAGAATTAGAATGATAAACATTAACATCATAGCAGATTACATGTTGACCATGTTGACAAGGTTTCTATTAGACTCAGAAGGAGATTATCATCATGTTGATAGTTATTATAGTCAATATTGCTTTGATGTCAGATTATATGACTCCTTTTAAATATCATTATAAAATACTTTGAATTTAATCTTACTAATAAGTATTTATTCTGTTGACAGAAGCAGCAATTTTATTAATATCAGTAATAGCTTTCAATAATTTTGAAAGTTCTTTATAAATCTTTTATAAATTTTTGAGTTCTTTATAAATTTTGGCTAATAACCAAAATTTATGAAGAACTCAAGAAATTAAAGACCAAGAAACCAAATAACCCAATCAAAAATGGGGTACAGAGCTAAATTGAGAATTCACAAGAGAGGAATCTCTAATGGTTGAGAGACCCATGAAAAAATGCTCAATATCCTTAATTATCAGAGAAATGGAACTCATGACAACTCTGAGATTCCATCTCACACCTGTCAGAATGGCCAAGATGGAAAACTCAAATGAAAGCTCATACTGGTGAAGTTGTGAAGAAAGGGGAACTTTCTCCATTGGTGGTGGGAGTGCAAACTATGGAATTCAGTCTGGTGAGGAAAACTTGGAATAGCTCTACCTCAAGACCCAGACATACCACTCCTGGGTGTACATCCAAACAATTCTTCACCAATCTACAAGGATATTGCAACTATGTTCATAACAGTTTTATTTGAAATAGTTAGAAACTGGAAACAATCCAGATGCCCCTCAAGTGACGAATGGATAAAAAGCAAAACAACAACAACAAAAAAAAACCTGTGGTATATTTACACATGGAATACTACTCAGCTATCAGAAACAATGAAATCATGCAATTTGCTGCCAAATGGATGGAACTAGGAAAGCTCATCCTGAGTGAGCTAACCCAGACCCAGAAAGATGCACATGGCATCTATTCACTTATAATTGGATTTTAACCATGTAGTACAGGATAACTATTTTACAACCAACACACCAAAAGGATCAGGAACATAGACCTTGTTACCTGCTAGTGGGATACTTTGCTCTAATGGAGTTGCCATATAGGCCCCAATGCAAGAGGAGTTTCTTAGACCTCATATACCTGTTGATCTGAGGGGGGCTGATATGTAGGGGCAACCTACTCCAGAGGAGCAGGATAGGTGGGAGGGGTGGAGGGAGGGGACTGTGATGGAGATGTAAATTGAAGTAATAAATAAATAGTTAAAAAATAGCAACAAGTAAGTAGTTATTCTGTTTACAGAAGCAGCAATTTTATTAACATCAATATTAACAGCTTTCAATACACTATAACTGTTGGGAAGAAAATGATTAAGCCTTCTTTGGTCTGTTATGCTACTAGTTCCTGTCATGTGTTATTAACAAAATAAATTTATGTTAAATGAAGGTAAAAGAACTAAATTATGGTTGTATTAGAAAATGAATAAGTGTGTATAGGTATATTTATATAAATACATAAACGTTATTTATAGATTTTGGGTATAGACCTGATATATAGTATGCCTATCATATAGTGTATAACATCTTTAAATATCAACAATTAAAATTGATATTAAATTCAGTTAATTACTATGAAATGATTATTGATATTTTATCACTACTACAATATTATTTTATTTTAAATAAAGACATTTTCATGCATTGTTGTTTTCTTCCCTCACAGAAATATGTGTAACTTTAGACTGGAAATTTCAGTAGAGATGAGTCAGCTTTTTACAGATCAAAAAGCATTGCACAATTGCCAAACTAAAAGCAATTAAAAGAGTGTTGTGTGCTTATGCTAATCCTATCCCAAATGGGGGTGGGAATTGTCTTGCAAACACAACATTTTACATTCCTTAGAAGATATTATAACAGATTTATACCTGATGCCTAGAACGAATACAGCAGAATAAAGTGACCAGGACATTCTCAAACCTTTATACCACTGAACTTGGACCACATTTGTAAGCTCAATGTCTTTTCAGATTTCCATTTCAAAGGAATGGCCACCTAATAATCCTCCTTAGTACTGTATTTTTTCCTTGTGTTTAAACCAACTCTGCTCTTCAAAGATTTCTTTGGAGTTGTTATACATACATTGTATGTGTGTGTGTGTGTGTGTGTGTATGTGTGTGTGTGTGTGTGTGTGTGTGTGTGTGTGTGTTGTGCTTGCCAAGGTAAAAATGCTACAAGAAATAATATTAAGACTTAAAACACGAGTCAGAAGATTGTTGTGTAGTACAAAGAAAGTGTCAACAGGGTTACTAATCTATTCACATCAACATTATCTTGATTATTAACCAAACTATTGTAAGTTTTCTTTTAGTTCTTTAACATGCTTATTCTGAGTTTCACTTATTTTAAATTTATGGGTAGAAACAGAGTCCATGCACCCTCAGTTAATCATATGGTTATTTCTGTTTTACACTATCCGTTTTAACATAACCTGTAATTTTCCCTCATGTAGTTAGTCTGCTATTTTTTTGTTTGTGTGTTGTTTTTGTCAACTTGACCAGATAGAGTCATCTGGAAAGAGGAAATATCAGTTGAGTACCCTCTATCAGAGTGGCCCGTGGGCAATTCTGTGGGTATTATCTTGATTAACAATGAAAGTGGGAGAGCCTAGCTCACTGTGGATGATGGTATTTCAGGGTTGTGCAACAAAACAAACTCAGAAAGTCATAGGAAAAATATCTATTAAACAGCTTTCCTCCATGGTCTCTACTTCTGTTCCTGACTGGACCTATTAATTATAGACTATGTATAAGCCAAATAAACCCTTTCCTCCCCAAGCCGGAATTGGAATTGGTCATTATCATGATCACTACAGAAGAGAGCCAATTAGTATGATTAACATGTTTACTTATCTAGGTGGTTTTCTTGTTCTGAAGATTGCTTCTCAGATCATTGAAGGATAAGTCTGGCAAGGTCAGTAAAAAACATTTTGTCTCATAAGAACAGGAAATATAGACCTGTAAGTAGCATATCACCCATGCATTCTGCTTACAACAATGGAACAATGTGAAGTGATAATCATTCCTCCTGTCTCTTTGATTTGAAAATTCATCATTTCTGTATTTTAAAAACAATATTTATTTATTTATTTTTACTATAAGCTTTTGCTGTATGGATTCTTCTGGAGAGACATGGATAAATCTTTACTTATCTGACATAATAAACAGTAACAGTGGGAAATAACTTGGTGAAATGATAAGTTTCTTGAGGTTATATACATGAGACTGTGTGTAACTAATGACAGGAATATGCATGGACAAATCAAAGCCGTCTGCTTCACTTCAAAGTGCACTCACTCAGATTGGTCAACATTTGCGCTGCTTCATCCCTGGAGACCTTCATGTATCTTGGAGGCAGCTTAATATACTAAGAGCTGTTCTCCCTTGAGGTCCTCTCAGCTTGTCTTACCTGGGGATGCAGGGATGCAGGAAATTTTGAGAATGCTCTAAATTTTTCAGTCTCAAGAACTTTCTGGCCCTTGAGATTGTTTTCCACTCACTTTGTTGACTCTGTCCATATGCCACATGATTTCAAATTGTCTCTCACCCTCATTTAGCATCTTTTCTTACCTAGACGACTTGCCTAGTCTAAAACACATCTTCTTGTCACTGGAATCTAAATTGATGTCTCTAGTATGGAACTATTCAGCTAGGAGAGAATTGCTGATCTATGGTCTATTATTTGTGGAGACTATTTTTTTTTTTTGATCATGGCTGCAAAGTCCTTTACCTTTTAAACTTAAGTTATTGTTTTATTTAATTTATTACTACTTAAACTATAATTACATCACTTTTCCCTTTTCACATTTTTTCTTCAACCTCTTCCTTATCATCTTATCCCTACAACCTCTTCCATAGTTTCCTTTTCCTCCTCTCTAATTGGTAGTATCTCTCTCTCTCTCTCTCTATATATATATATATATATATATATATATATATATTTAATCTTCATAGTAACACACACCTGAACACATACACACAAAGGTACACACATATATGTATACAACCTGTTGTAGTTTGTATTGTATAACCCATTGGGGAGCTTGTTCTTGTGAGAAGCTAACTTCCCCTCTCTTAGCAGTCATTAATTGCCTACAAGAATGGTGCTAGACCTGCTAGTGAGGCATGGATGACAGTATATGGCTACCTGATATATTGATGATATGTGCTCTCTAATCCAAGACCTGGGCTTCTAACATATACCTAATTGCATTTATTCTTCACTTGACCTATGCCTATGTGGGTATAACTAAAACCAACTCATATAGTATTTCCCGACTTGGTAAGATTTAATGAGTCACTCTCAAGTCTTGTACCTGAACCTTTGCCCACATATCAGAATCTGATTTAGATAGGCTATATAACTTCCTGCTGCAGATGGCATGGCTTTGCTCCAGAAGTATAAGGGTCTACGTTTTGATTTAGTGTCTTGCTACAATTTACATTTATTACTTTTCTAACTATAAAGTACCTAGGAATAAAAGCATACAGAACAGGATGATGGCTCTTTTTCATTACTACAGCAATCTACCCTGGGCCTTGTACGTAGTTGGAGCCAGGAAGTTTTCACATGTTATCCAGTAAATACGTTTGAACAGTATTCACAAGTATAGAATAAGCAAGCCTGATTTTTTCTTATTTCTCAATATTGTAATATATAATATCATTTCCATTTTCCTTTTCCTCCCTTCATTCTACACCCCTTATTCTCTTTCAATTTCATGGTCTTGTTTGTATATGTAATCATTGTTACATATATAGCTATGTGAATACACACTAACACATACACAAATTAAATCCATGAAATCTTTCTAATGTGTCTCCATGAACATGACTGAAATAAATTTGAATGTCTATAGACATGCTAACATGGAACTGAGAAATTTTAAGAGGACTCAAGCTAAGGCAAAGAACTGCAGGATAATAAGGAATGTTGAGAAAAGAGCAATCATCTTCCCTAGGGAAGAGCAGACCAATTTGTTATCTAGGGTCTGAATATTAGTACAAATAATATGTCTATTATGCATCTTCTTAATAAAAATGTGGAATGCACATGTATTCTGTATTTCTAATAGCATACTATATGGAGCATGCTCATTTCTTCAGGTTTTCTATTTGAGCTTGGACTAAAAAATCTAAGTTGATAGTTACAGTAGAAACTCGTAGACTAACAAGATGAATATGCTCACTATCTAAACCATCATAAAGGATTCTTTAATCTTTTTGCCAGTATGACTATTGTATCCTTAAAACATTAAGAATAGTTCATGTCCCATTATCTTGAAAGGATTTGATTTTTACTATGTTATTGATTGCTTTGTTGCCATATCTTCACAAATGTAATGGCATGAAACAGCAGACATCAATTGTTCACTGATGTCAGACTTTCCACCCTGCTCAGCTGTGATCTCCGCGCTATGAGTGAGGCACATGCTACTTCAGGGCTCAAGGTCTTATAATATCAAGCAGTTATTAGAAACATTCTTTTTTTTAATTTACGATTGTGAAATGAAGACCTCTGTTCACCCTCTGTCTTTCAGGAAGATAACTCCCTGATTTTTTGCATTTGACTGTTTCAAAAATGAGATCACATCCTACAACTTCCTTTTACAGATTTGTCAAGGGAAATGGAATGTATACAGCAACAGTAGCACAATACAATCTTGTGCTTTTACGTACTTACACAGTGTCAACCTTCCCATATTCTGCTAAGAGGAAAATCACGGGTATTCACATTCAAGGAAGATGACTACAGAAGACTGTATGGTAACTTTATTGGTGTAAATTATTAACAGTATCTGTTTAATTTTTAAAAATGATAATAGAATTACATAAGTTTCCCCTTTTCATTTCCTTTTTTTTTTTTTTTAGGTTTTTCAAAACAGGGTTTCTCTGTGTATCCTTGACTCTTCTGGACTCACTTTGTAGATCAGGCTGGCCTTGAACTCACAGAGATCTGCCTGACTCTGCCTTCCGAGTGCTGGGACCCAGTAATAGTATTCCAGGCCTTGTACAAGCCAGGCACTTCTGGGATTCGAACCTAGGATCTCCTGTTTATTAGACAGGTGCTTTAACCAGCTAAGCCATGGCGCCAACCCCCTTTTCACTTCTCTAACTCTTACCATGTATGCCCTTCCCATCTTACCTCAAATTCATGGCTGCATTTCCTTTATTATTGTGTGTGTGTGTGTTTGTATTTGTATGCATATATTCCTAAATAAATAAATGATACCTACTCAATAAATATAATGTTACTTCTATGCACGGCATTTAAGGGCTTACTGCTTGGTATTAGATAACCGATTGTGGGACTTTTCTCTGGAGAAGACTTTTTATTTCATTCTCACATTGCTGTTTACCTATATTTCTTTGTCTAGGGTTGAATCGTCATGAGATTTCTCCTTTTCATGTTAGCATGTCTATTTGTATAGACCGTGTTCAGGTTTTAACTTAGGCAAATACACTGATGAGACTTCATGGGAATACCGTCTCTGACATTTCTAAGAAACACAATCTCTCAGCGAGCTGCCTGTTCACCTGGCTCTTACAATCTTTGTTTTCCCTATTCCACTCTGATCCTTGAGTCTTAGGTATCCGAATTATGTTACAAATGTATTAGTTGGAGCTGGCCAACACATAGTCACTAGTTCTGTGCATTTTTATCAGTTGTGGCTTTCTATACTGGTCTGTGCTTTTATCTAAATGTATAAGATTAAATATTTAGAATGTACTTAGGAATTATGCTTGTTTAGGAAATTGGTGGTTGCAGTCTTCATTATGGTATCGTGGTGGTCTATGACTTCAATACCATGCATGATATACCTCTTATTGTGCAGGGGTTAAATCCAGTTAGAAGTAGCATGCCATTACTGCACCTTTAGTGTTTTCTTGCTATGCAGGTAATTAATACAGTAATTAGGCATCCATCGCAGTTTGGTAGAACTATCAGCTGCTTTCTTCCTTGAGAGGTTTTTTGCCGTATTCTTCTACCATGATACCTAGTTCTTCAGGGGAACTTTAGGCTCAAATCATCCTGGTCCTGATGGAGACTATCTTAGTTGCTCCCTCCCTAAGGCAAAGTTTTCTTATTAAGTTTAATGAGTATACTTTGTGTCTTCCCATTCATCTGTTTAAAATAAAATATATGAAGATATCTGCTAATAGAATTGTAGCAAACGTTAAGAAGCTTTATTTACCTATAGAAATAATGTTAATGTATATAATATCTAATTTACAATATAGAGAAGGGATTCTCATACCGAGTTATGATGCTGGTAAGAATGTGCACATTGTATGATCCTTGATAGTTTCTAAGTATCAGGAACTGTTAATTCAACTTTCTGTTCCTAAGAAGAAATAAGATCCCCTGCATGAGTTTTCTGAGAACCTAATTGTTGTGTGACCTTTCAATACAGAGTCATTACCAAATCTATTCATCCAATATAAAGTGCTAATAACAAACTGAAGAAGTGAAATATTCAAGTCTGTCTTGATTAATCAATGACTTTAAGTAGGGTTATTTAAAAGAACATTTTTGAGGGATTATTTAGGACAGCATTGGCAACTTAGGAGAGAACACTCTATTGAAATAAAATCCCTCTTCCCTCTGTTTCTCAGCAACTGTTATCTGTCTACACATCCTTGGAGAGAGAGAGAGAGGCATGGTCTTGCAAACCAATGATCCTCAGTGGAGGAGAATGAATTGGCCCAATCTTGTTAAGATGATTTGTTTTCAGGTAATCAGAGTTACCAAGAATCCATAGAGCAATGACTATGTTATACCCCGAGCACAGCATCCCACAATAACTATCTACATGATTTTATGATGTTAAGTTGGTGAATTAAATCAAAATCTGATGGGATGTACAACACATTATAAGTTTTCAAAGGTGGTATGAATCTCTAATCCACTATAACTTGATCCTAGTGCCCATTGATCTTCAATCTAGCAAGGAAATGATCTCTTTTATTTTTGAATGTATTTTGAAATATGTCCCTTAATTCTTCAAAGGTTTGAATGGTAACCTTCCCTTAAGTCCTGTGTAATAAAGTAACAACTTGTAGAACTTTGCATGGGAGTGCTACAAGTATTACTGTACAGAGGTAAATTTTGGAGTTTGTTTCACTTTTCTAGTTTCTTTCTCACAAAGATTTATCTTTCAGATAGTACATAATAGGTTTAAAGGTGACTTAAGCCTACAGTCTGGGCAAGAGGATGTACCTTTATTTTCTCAAGCTCTTCGGGCTTCTAATCATTAGCTTTAGATTGCTGCTATTTCCCTAGCAAACTAAATCCACTGAAACATCACACACTCATTCCTTGACAGTCCCAGGGGCCAGAATACTGGAGGCAGTTTAATTAGTAAAAAGTAATGTTCCTGCCAGGTCTGCTCCTTCTGGGAGTTTTAGCAGAACATCTCCTGTCTTGACTTTCACAGTTTTTCTCATTATTACAGGCTTATGGCCTCTATTCTCTTTTAACAACTCTTCGTATATGTTTCTGCCAAAGTTTATGTGTATTTCTATGTTCTGCATCCACGTGTTCTGGTTCATTCATTTGTTTTATGTGTTCCATTTTTATATTTGAATAACTTGGGAATCATTATTCATTGCACCATATATTCAAGTTGTATTTTATTTTTGGTGCCTTTTGTTAATTTCTTATTTTTTTTGGCTTGGGGAATATATGTATATAATTAATACTATAGATAATTATGAGTAGAAAAACCCTGAGTGCCATACTTGCCTTGTTTAATGGGCATTGTCTTTGCTTCCTTTGGACAAACCATTGCATGGCTTCTATCATTTTGGCATGTATTAACTACATAGATAACAAGTATCCTGGATAATAACAACGTTTTCTATTGTTAGTCTTATGGAGAAGAGGTAGTTTGGAACAGCTCAACAATAAAAAAGCATTTCTTTCTGTTTTATTGTTTGGACAAACAATGTTCTCTGAGTTATAGGATGAGACATGGTCAAGGAAAGAGTTTTATTCGCTACTTATCTGAATTTACAAAGCTTTCTTCCAGTGAACTATGGTTCTGATATTTTCACTTCAATTGGGTTACACTATTAAAGCAAATGGACCTTGGCAGAATTATGGGAGTTTTGCTTGAATTTCCGTAGTCCTAAACACATTTTGATGTTTGATAAACTGGATGTCTTAGGTATAAAGACGGGTCTACCATTTTATACATTTTTTTCCTATTTGTCTGAATCAAGAAAACTGCAGTAAAGAAATCCAAATGGGTTAATATGACAGCAATCTAAGGTTTGGAATTTATCATTTCTGTTTTGCAGCCTTATTTCCCTCTGTTTTGTTTGTCAACCATCTGAAGATACAATTAAAAATTAATAATTAATGCATTAATAACAAAAAGAGGTGAATATGGGCTTCATACTAAAAGAAGGATGCAGGATCTGCCGCTATTCTCTTGTTTTAGAAGCAAAAAGAGATCTGAAGACATTTAAAAGTTTTTTCTTCTTCTAACTATATTTTTATAATATCACCTTTGTCGGTAAATAAGTCACATAGAAATGATTCTAGGGATTACTTTTGAAGGCAGAGGCTCTGACCTTGATAGGATGCTATCATTTATGATGGTGTTTAATGTCAGGAATGGTCACACGGACTACAGAGTCACCCTAAGAAACTTTTTATGATCCCTCCCTTCATTGGCATTTTTGCTCTGAGATTTTCTCATTGTCACTTTTACTTTGTTTAACTATTTCCCACAATATTTTATTGGCATGAAATACATTGTGATCACTCTACACTCAATTGCTACCCACTCCCTTCTCCCACCTACACCGACAAACTTTCTATATAGCCTTCCTCTACTTCTTTTATCCTTCCCTTCCCTTCCCTCAGCTCCCATTTTCTTCCTTACTGTCCATTTCCCTTCCCTCCCCACTTCTTCTTTTCTATCTTCCTCCACCACTTGCTCTTTTTCTTCTTTCATTCAAATAACCATTGCTGTTGTGTTTTCATAACTACAGAGGCCATACCCTACCAAGGAGACTATGTCATTGTCATTTTTTACTCTTTCAAAATCATCTCCCTGGAAGTGTCCATGTGCACACATTGATATATTACAATCAAATTAATACCTGAAGCCTTCTTCTTTAACATTTATGTAATTACACACACACACACACCCACACACACACACACACAAATAGTAAACCTATAGAGAATATGTTTTCTAGAGAAACATTAAGGTAGGGATATAGCACAAAAATTTTAAAAATAATCTCTTAAATATCACTAATTTTAAAATGAAATCATAATGTATTAAATAAGTAAATGCTTATATATTTCACTGTGCCTTTTTGGCTTGGGTTTCTCACTCTATGTTGCTCTATTGATTCTACCACTCTTCTCAGCAAGCCTCATTTCTCAAGGGATAGTTTCTACTTTTTAAGAATTTCAGTCAATCATTTTGTTTACCTAGACCAAGAAAAAAAAAGTTTATTTTTCCTCAGGAGCTTAATGCCCTCTTCAGTGATTTGTTTCTCAATGACTAATCTAAAAAACAATAAGCCATTTCTTTCCTGGGGAACTATGACTTTAACTTCACTATATTTTATGTTGCCAATGGTACATTCAGAGAGGTGATCACAATATAGTATATTTTTTTATATGTACAATGGAACTTCCTCTTAGAATGATGCTGCCTGCTTATGGAATAGGCTTATAAAGTTGTCTACCCTGTAGATGAAAGAAGGATCCAATTTTTTTAAATGTTTATTTATTACTTCAAGTTACATCTCCACCACAGTGCCCTCTTTCCACCCCTCCCAGTCACACGCTCCCACCTTCTACCCCCTATCCCTCCTATCCTACTCCTCTGGAGTGTGGTGTTCCTACTTATCAGTCTCCTGCTCCAGTTCAGCAGTCACATGAGGACTAAGACCTAGAAGGATCCATTTTAAAATGTAAACGACTGTGCTAGAATACAGATATAGAAAAGATATAAACGCTTGCCCTTTCCCACTCCTCCCTACAAATCGCTTTTCAATATTAACATTTTCTTTTGTTTATTTTGGTACCAAAGAAACTTATCTAGGGCCATTATTTGAATCAAATTTGTGGCTTTTCATTGGAGCTTGGCAAGTTCACAGTCAGGACTTTAAGTCATTGTAATAGCTACCCAATTCAAAGGATTTGTTTAGTGTTCATTTGTTCAGTGTTTAGAGATAGTTACAAAGGACTCTTGAGTGTCCCCCCTCTACAGTGGGTTGTGGGCAGGTGTATTTGTCTTCAGGCTCAATGTAGGCATGATTAATTATATTGAGTTCATGATTGCATTGCCTGTATTATACCCGGAGGTTGACATTCCTTATCTCTTCTTCCCATATCCAGATTTTTGACATTCTTCTTAAAAATTCTTCCACATTTTCTCTGAATCTTAAAATGGTATGCATATCATATTTATGGTTTGAGCATACTACCTTCATTTGTTCTCAGCACCTTCAGCAGTCAAGTACTGTCATATTCATTATCTTTTAGAGCCCCTAAGAGAGGTTTCTATGATTAAGGCTTAATGTAGTATCTTCTATGGGGTTAAACATTAATAATGTGAAAGTAGTTTGACACTATGCCAATTTAGGTAGCAAATATTAGTAAGTTACTCAACTAGTGCCTGCAGTTCCACAGATTGTTTTTTTATAGTACCAGCAGTGCCTTCCTTTTGTGAAGCAGGTCTCAAGACCAAGCAGAGTTTTTTGCTACCTCCATAACCATGTTACCGATCATACCATGATCACACATTTAGCTACATCTCTCCTGGCAGATTTGTATTGTAGTTAATAGACTTATAGAGAGCCATGAAACTGGGGACAGAAACAATGAACAGGAAAAACAGGGAATGAAGTAAGGTTAATCCATTGGAAGGCTACACAAAAAAATGCATATAAAAGTGTCCCATTTTGTAACCCAGTTAAATATATCTATCAGCCAAAGAATACAGCCTTTTATAATCTCCCTTGCTTATCCACAAGAAATAGACTATAAGAGCTATTGGAGAAGGCACAAGATACCTTGATTTCAAAATAAAGAGAAACCAAGCTCTAAGCTTCCTCCCTATGCTCTAGCTTTCTGAGTACTGGAGATTCTACACAGAATGTGTGGGGAGAGAAATTCAGTAATGTAATGTTTTGCCAATTGTAAACTCTCTGTAAAGAAAATTTAAACTTATTTTATAGCTTCAAGAAAAAGATATTGCATGTAATAATAGAAATAAATCACCAGTGACAATAAAACAACATTTTACTTGTTAGATATTGGTGGATAAATAATGTTAAATTTTACTGGGACAGTGAACTGGTTGCTGTTAAAATAACATGCTATCCCATATAGTTTAAAATTTATATTGATTCTAATGTTAGCCAGAGTTAATGGCTTTACTTATTTTCAGAATTAGATATTTTTAATAGGTATTTCAAGAATATTGAACTATATAGTGGTAACTTACCATGATAGAAAAAATAATTAACAGTGGATGGAATTTATAGTGGAAATATGAAATTTTGTGGGTCTAAAAGTAAAAATAAAAATACATGTATATATTATTTATTAATGTCAAGGAAGCCACTAACCACAAGTATCACTGGAAAAAAAAAAGCTGTGTTATAGGAATTGCCCAATGCTTACTGTAATAGGTGAAATACTACTTAATCTTAAGAAGGGTTTGGTATTAAAATTTTTATCATAAGTTTTCAGAGATATCACAGAGTACATCTTTAGATTTTTTTCTTTAAAATTCCTGAGTTTATTTGTAATAAAGAAATGCATCAATTTTTTTGAAAATCTTAATTCCTTGATGATATATAACCTTGTAGGAATATCTTTGTAAATATATGTGATTTTATTAGCTCTGTACAGGAGATAATATAAATGTGTGTCATGTATTTGGTAAGTCAAATTTAAAGGTATCTGTGTCAAAAGACACTCCCTTATATAATTAAACTAATTTCATGATGGGAGAATCATTGTCTTTCTTTCTTTACTTCAATAGATTGTAAAATCATACACAGTTTATTTATTTCACATTGTTTTCAGGTGTGACTTGACATTTTTCAGAAAACTCTGGTCATTCTAATTTTCTTCTCTTGGCCTAATGTAATTACACATTTTCTTTTGCTATTTTTGCCTAGAGGAAGGACTGTTCTCTGTCTCCATAGCTAAATCTACCAAAGTGACTATGTGTGATAGTCTATGTGGTAAAAGGTTGGCAAAGTTACTGGTAGAAATAGTATACATTGCTCAGGTGAATTTGTCATTTTAAGAGGCAGGAGCAATTGGTAACACTGTAACAGCACACAGACCTGTAGTTTGGAACAGAACTTTTCAGTCTAAACAATTCCTTTGAGGGCTCATGTTATGTTTTGATATGATTTTTAAAGAAAACTGGGGAATATGATAATAAATATATTCTTGAATGTATACAAATGAAAGTACGTGGATTCTACTATGGGGACTTATAGGTGTCTTTAAAATATTACTTTCAAAATATTTTTGGTGAACTTTGAGGAGTGTGTATTGTTCACAGTTCTTAGAACAAAAGGCTCAGTGTAATAGTATATAGTCCATTAACTTTGCTGCAATGTTTCCTTCAATAGCTGTGGTCTTTGACTTCTATGAATTGTGTGCTTTTCAATAAATGTTTGATTGATCCCTTTTTCCCAATGACATTTGTTGACTTTTGAATTATTGAAAATCAGATTTAAAAATACTATGAATATATAGTGTAAACTATTTGATTTATTATGGACTAAAGAGAATGGCACAAGACTTCTTTTTAAAATTTGGATAGATTTTTTTAATTATAATTTTAATTTATTCAGGTTTCATCTTGATCACAACTCCCTCCCTCATCCCCTCCTGGTCCTACCCTTCCAATCTCTTCCCCCTATCATTCTTATCCTTCTCAGCTGATGGGGGCCTTCCACATATCAACCCCCCTCAATTCATCGGTCCCGTGAGGGCTAAGAACTTCTTTTTGCACTGGAACCTAAAGTGCCAGACCAGATAGGGTAAGGTGTTCTAGTAACAGGTAACAGTGTCCACGACAGAGTCTTCCCTTCTTCCACTTGTTAAGGGATCTGTATGAAGACCAAGTCACCTGTCATCTATATATGTGTAGGGAGGCTGAGGTCTACTCTAAATGTGCCTCCCCCCCCCCCCACCGTTGGTATTTCAATCTCTGTAAGCCTCTGGGGCCTAGATTGATTGGTTCTCTTGGTCTTCATGTGGTGTTCTTATCCTCTCCAGAGCTTTCTATTCCTTCTCCCTCTCTTATACATGACTCCCAGAGTTTCACCTAAAGTTTGGCAGTGTGTCTTAGCATCTGTTTTGATTCACTGCTGGGTGGAGTTTCTCATAGGCTAGTTATACTAGGTTTCTTTTCTTTTGGGGACTGTAGGTTGTAGAGTTATTCTGCACTATATAACTAATATCCAGTTTTAAGTGAGTAGATGCCATGTGCATCTTTCTGGTCCGGGTTAGCTTACTTAGGCTGAGCTTTTCTAGTTCCATCCATTTCATTACAAATTGCATGATTTCCTTGTTTCTGAAAGCTGAATAGTATTCCATTGTGTAAATGTACCACAAGTTTTTTGCTTGTTTGTTGGTTGGTTGGTTTTAATCCATTCTTCCGTTGAAGGACATCTGGGTTGTTTACAGTTTCTAGCAGTCACAAATAAAGCTGCTATTTGTTAGTTAAACCAATATCCTGTGGTTTAGTGAAGAATCTTTTGGATATGTGACCGGTAGTGTTATGGCTGGGTCTTGAGGTAGAAATATTCACAATTCTCTGAGATATCACCAGATTGATTTCCAAAGTAGTTGTACAAGTCTACATTTCCACCAGCAATGGAGGAGGTTCCCCTTTCTCCACATCCTCCCCAGCATGTGCTGTCACTTGAGTTTTTTATCTTAGCCATCTGCTAGACAAAAGCTTTTGTTTTGTCTGCCTTTTTGTTAGTTAGGTTTTTGTTGTTGTTTTTGTTCTGTTTTGCTTTGATCATTTATATTTCCCAAGAACTTTGCAGAGAGGGGAACATAAGAAACACGGCTCAGGACCCAGCCATACCACTTCTGGGTATACACCCAAATGTCTCCTCACGGAATCATAAGGAAGTTTCCTCATCTATGTTTATAGCAGCCTTATATTTAATAGCTAGAAACTGGAAACAACCCAGATGTCCCTCAACCGAAGAAAGGGCTAAAAAACTGTGGTACATCTACACAATGGAATATTTATTATTCAGCTATCAGGAACAATGAAATTATGCAATTTGCAGCCAAATGGATAAAATTAAAAAAGTTCATCCTAAGTGAGTTAACCCAGACTCAGAAGGAGACATATGGCATCTATTCACTTATAGTAGGATTTTAGCTATATAGTAGAGGATATTGATACTACAAATAGCACACCAAAGGGAACATAGACATAGACTTTTTATTTTTTATTTTTATTTTTGTCTTTTTTTTCTATTTTTATTCTTTCTTATCTGTTTGTGTGCTTATTTGTTTGTTTGTTTTTCAGTTCTGTCTCCAACAATGAGACACTTTTCACTGGTGGTACTGCCTCGTAGACCCCCCCAATGAATGAGGAGGCTCTTTGCCCTCATATGACCTTGGAACTGAGATGAGGGACTGTTATATAGGGACACCCCACCTCAGAGAAATGGGATGGAAGGGTTAGGGGGTAAAGAAAAAAATGAAGTGTGAAGTTTCGGCCTTTTGCTACTAATTATCATAAACTGTTTAGGATAAATAAGAAATGCAAACTAATAGTCAAGCAAGCCGGTCATTGTGTTTAGGTACTATGAAAGTCTATTATAGTTATTTTCTTAGCTAATCAGAAATAAAGCTGCTAAGAGACAAGCAACATCTGTTTATCCTAATATAAGAGATAGATAGGGCCTCTTCAAAAACCTCAAGAGATCTGCAGAATATGGCATTCAAAGATGTTTTCTTAACTTTAGATTTTTCTGTATTGAGGCATATCAACTCCTGACAGCACGCCCTATTCTACTCCAAGTAGAAGATGAGCATCGAAGAATCTCCAGTGGGAGATGATTGAATTAGTCACAAGCCTATCTCTTGGTAGGAAAAGCCCCTTGCTCCAACTGTAGACAGTATGCTTTCCAAAGAGAACAAAAGTTGGAAGCAGGTAAGTCGACAGCCTAGCTCTGCCAAGACAGGGTAGGCAAGTCCTTCATAACCCCTGCTCTACAATCAATGTCTGTCAAAGAAAAGGGGCCAAATGACTGAAGATCGATGCTGTAATGTATGGAGAGAAAATGGGAACTGTCCAGGCAGCCACTGGTATGTCATTTCTTAGTTTTGGAAGCTGTAGGCCCTGTACTTCGTATAAAATCAGATATATTTATCCCTCTCAAGTCTCTTAGGTGGTTGAAGAATAGATAGCTAGGGTCTCATAATTAAATTTTGAGTGGTTTAGGAGTCAAGAGAGTGTTATAGATCTAGGAAGATGCTTTTAAAATTGTGTTGCAAGTTAGTATGAATGTTGAGTTAGATAGAGAACTTTAAACTCATGGATATGGTTAGTTAGTAGAATGTTAAAGTCAGGTGCCAAATACATATGGACTGGACATTGGGAATGTACGCTAAGGCATATAACCCTCATAACTGTGGCCTAATTACCTCTGTTGTTTTGTATTGTATGTATTATTATAAGAGAAAGAGCCATTTGTTGGACTGAAAGGGGGAGCTGTTGGAGGAAATAAGATATACCTTAAACTTTAAAAAAAAAAGGGAAGAGGATGGGAGGTTGAGGGTGGGAGGGTGGGACTGGAGGGGGGAGTAGGGAGGGTACTGCGATTGAGATGTAACTTGAAGAAATAAAAAATAAAAAAGAAAGAAACATGGAACACTTCTCATCCATTAAATATATATTAGAAAAAGTGGAAATAAGAATATTTAATTTAAAACTTTATATTTAAATCTGAATATTGATGAAATGCATGAGGAAAGTAAATAACCATTGTACTAATTGGAATTTCTTCCTGATTCAAGTAAATGATGAAGTCAATAGCATTTCAAGTATCAGCTCAAAATCTGAAGCAGGATAGAACACAATATTAACATAAATGAAAAGGAGAATTTGATGAAATTCAAAATGTGTCTAATTTTCCATATGTCACTGATTATCTTCTAATTTATTACACACAGATTTGTTTTGTCTATCATTTACCTACTTACATTCTTTAAGATAACTGTTATCTATGTAGCTATTAGCTATCAATTATCTATCAGTCATAATCTATCATACTTATGTATTTTCATTTTTCTCACATACATAATTTCTGTCTTATTTCTTGTGAATAAATTTATTTATTCTTGGATCTACTTTGACTTCCAGTTATTCTAAAATAAACGATCCTACTTCACAGCTCTTACATAACAGTAGTTTAAAATTGAGAGTAAATTTGCTCCTTGTGAGATATTTGATAAGGTTTTTGATATACTTTGTGATTATTGTATTTGGAGGTTTGCTACTGTCAATACATTTTGAGATCCAGCATTCTATTCACTATCTGGTAATGTATAGAATAGTTACTTACATAAAAATGCTGTCTATTTCAAAATATCCATAGTTTCAAAATGATGGAACCACACCATAAATATCTTGGGTGTCAATAGGGAAATTTTATCTCTGAAATGAAAGGAGCACCTCTCAAGAAGACACTGGTGTTGGAGTTATGAAATCCAGGTAAAGAGTAGGCAATTAGCACAGTGTTCATTCTTATCATGTTCAGACCAAATCAATAATATGTAAGAATATAAATTCAAAAATAAATTAAACTTATCCTTGGAATTTTCGTTCATTAAGTCAATGAGCTGTACTTGTGAATACTGGAACTGAAAATTTCTATAATTTGAAGAATTACCTTTTTCTATAATTTGAAGAAGGGTAACCATGTGAAAAGCATTAAGGTGCTATCTAAGGATGAAGTTGTATCTACATCTAAAAAATAACACCCTAGAAATTACTGAGTGTGTGTATGATAGATTATGTAGTATACAAGTGAATTTCTTCACATTCTTTAAAGTTGTAGTGTGGATAATTCTATAGCTATTTAATGTCACTTAGAAAGGTACATATATTAACTTGGCTATTTCAGGAAGGAGAATCCTTAATGAGGCCAGGTGGCCCTGAAATACACAGGAATAAAAGAAGGCAAGCATAGTACTTGAAATGGGCTGCTGTGTTGGCAACTACAAAGGTGAAGATGTTAGGTCATGTCTGGATTGTAGCACAATTTCAAAAATCTTGATGAGGCCAATGTCAATGCAGGATCCTCAAGATCAAACCTTCCTTTCGAGGTGCTTTCAGCCTTTGAGTGGCTTCAGTTGCATTATTGTCCTTCCTGTGTAATTATCAATTAGGAGTTGTACACTGATAATCTGATTTCACTATAAATCAGTGGTGAGTCCAGAAAAGCCAATGTGCTTCCTATTAATTCTGCTTTCTAGAGGGAAATACAAAGTGTGTAATTTTGTAAGTGCTAATGCCTGTATGCCAAGATGACAGAATGCTTCTTGGCCTATTTCTCACATCAGAAATATTGAAAATCTTTACTTAGAATTGTGAGAAGTAAGCAGGAACTAGAATTTATGTATTATTCTTTCTCCTTCTTGCAATATTTTATAACTAAGTTATTCAACAGACTTATGTTTCAGGTTTCTTGTCAGATACAGACAATTCATATTTATGAACTAATGAACTGTTATTAAAACCTATGTACTGTGATAGACTTCATGCAAAATATTAAATAAGGATACCTGGAAAGACCACTTGATGAATGCAGCCTGATAGACAACATATCTTCGAATAGTACAATAATTTCCTATTGTGCATAAATTATACTGTTTGTTGACATAGCTTATGATTAAAACCTTTAAAATGTTCAACTGGAGGGAGTGTTAGAAACAGCTTTTTTATATAATAAGACTGTAATTTCTAGTTATTGCCTCAATGAAAATTTAAAACCTTTGTTCACAAAGTTAGATATCAAGCTATAAGCTTTACAGTGTTATTTGGCACAATGGTTGAACAGTCCACTCTACAGTAGAAATGATTCTGTCCTTCAATTTGTTTCTCCTTTGCTTTCCATGAATGCTCTTTTTCAAAATGCCTTTATAAAAATGTCACAAATATTCATGATTTCTACAGACTGCTAATCTGAGTCAAAATGCACCATCAGCTGTATCCACTTAGGCACCATACATGGCATTAATCTGTTTGATACTCACTTCTAGATTACTCTACATTGACTTCATCATCTAAACCAGTAACTTATTAGAAGTGGATCTGTTATTATTCCTATTGAAAATGATATTTATGCTGGAGTTAAATAAAATAGACTCATGGCTTATGACCCTTCCTATATTTGAAGATTAATTCTTGTAAATATCATTTACAGGGGGTTGCCTTTGCCTGTGTGAAGGTGAGATTTTTGCTTAATTTATTCAAACTTACATAATAACTAATAGATATACGTTTTGCAGGAATAGTTGTGCTGTTTTCTTTACACCTCTGGTTCCTTCAATCTTTTCTCCCCCTCTTTGGCAGGAGATGCTTGGCTGTGGGTCTCTGCATCTATTTCCACTAGTTGATGGATGAACCCTTTTTGGTGATGATTATACTAGACTCTGGTCTATGAGTATAGCAGAATATCATTAAGAATCGTTTAATTAATTAATTAATTAATTGTTTGATTGATTGCTGACCATGTTTGGTTCTATCCTAGATCTTTGGGGTATCCATCCTCTGGTTCATGACCCTCCATACAGTGTCAAGGGTGGGCTCCTTCTTGTGGCATGTGTCTCAAGCTGGACCAGTCATTAATTGGACACTCCCTCAAGTTCTGGGCCATCTTTTTTTGCAGGCAGAACAAATTGTAGGTTGAAGGTTTTGTTCCTGTCCCAATCCCTCCACTGGAAGCCTTACTTGGTTACAGAAGATGGGTGGTTCAGACTCATTATTCCCTGTTCCTAGATGAGCATGTCCTTATTTCAATGAACAACTATCATCCACATGATTGAGACTAATAATAACAATATGGAAAGTCATCATTTATAACTTAAATATAACTTAAATGAGATACAGATATGTATATGTACGCTGACCTATGACCTATTATCAAAATTTCTATATTCCACAATTCATATTTTATCTTTAGATGACAACCAAATTTATGTAAGTAGATATTGCTTCCTGTGAAATGTTAAAATTAAAGTTCAGGACTGTAAAGACCAGAAGACAATTTTGAGGTTGAATATCCTGCAGTGATTTGTCTGCTAGTATCCTAAATTATGACAAGATACAGCAGATGTGGTCCACAGCACAGCGCCTCATAGTAATGAAAATCCCTGAGTTTCAGCCCGTTTATGAAGTTAAACATCGAGTCTGCAGCTGCAGTCTTGGGAGGCATTGCATCTGACTTACTTGGCTACCTGACTGTAATGAATGCAACCTTGATACTGACCTACAGAAAATCACTGAAGTGCCCGTTGTACTGCAGCATATTAATCAAATTTTCTCTTTAAGTGATATGGATTTTTCCTTTTAACATGGAAAAAAATCCAGCAGAATTTGGCCAGAAGTAATAATGTTTTTGCTTCAACTAGACTAATTAGGAAAGTTGCATCCTGAAGTCATTTTTCTTTCTTTCTTTCTTTTGTTCTTTCTTTCTTTCTTTTTTCTCTTTTTTCCAATAGCAATGCTGTGTTAATGACGTATGAGGAGTTTTGTTGATGAAAATGACCTAGTTAATTTAATATATGCATCAACATATTTAGGATTAATATCCAATGTTGAGAGCCTGGGAGAAGACC
>CAJQZJ010032173.1:3314666-3339171 GCA_907164525.1 Lophiomys imhausi
ACCTTGTTTTTCCTTTTATGTTTTATTACTTATTAACATATTTATTTGTTTATTTATTTATTTAGTCCTTGGTGCTTGTTCCTATATTCATATCAGTTAAGGACATACAGATATTTCAAAAACCACTGATAGTTTGGTATGATAAATTGTTGATCTTTCTATAAATGGTTTATATAAAATATATAAAAGTTCTTGATTGTTTAGGGAATGTAACAAAATGTCTGATATGCAATAGAAACATGTCAAAGAATGGAATCTGGTAAATGGGAACTATTTCTTCTGGATTGTACGTTGATACTATTTTGCTAAAAAGATCATGATGTTCTTCGTGCTTCCATGTATTTGTGCGTACACTTTGCCAGGAGAAAAAATAAAAATCTTGGGTTTTTATTTAAGTAATCACAGAATAGAAAAGTCAGTATGATAGTGTAAAGGTTTAAGGAGGTTAAACTAACATTTACTAATAATCAGCTGATCAATCCTTGTACCCTGGTGTACTAGTATCTCAACTTAGTAATACTTGGAAGAGCTTAACACAAGGACACAAACATTTTATTATGAAATCTGTCATACACACACACAATGCCTCACTTTTGTGAATGAGTCAAGGTTAAGATCATCAGTGTCAGTTCACACTGGCAGTGAGCATCTGAAGTGACATATCAAAATGACACATTACCTCTTTTCTCTTGATCTCCAAACCCACTACAGAATCTAAGTACATATCAGGAAAATACAAAATGATGGGTTATCTTTAGAATTAAATTGGGAATCTTCAACACTGTAAAGTATATATTTAAAAATCAAATCAAAGAAACACCTACAGACATTCAAACAAAAAGAAGCATTGTGGCCTGAGTTGTACATGGCATTAGAAAGTGGTAATTAGCGAAAACTTACTGAAATATTAAATCAAGTGTGGATTTTATCAAACTAATATGATTGTTCTAATGTCAAGATTTCAGTCATGACAAGTACTCCTTGTTAATATTTGTGTTATTAACAAAGCACTTTTAAATGTCAAAGTGGAAATGTACAAAAAAACCTGAAAAGCTATAATATTTTTGTTTTTTTGTTTTTTTGTTTTCGTTTTTTCGAGACAGGGTTTCTCTGTGTAACCCTGGCTGTCCTGGACTCACTTTGTAGACCATGCTGGCCTCGAACTCACAAAGATCCACCTGCCTCTGCCTCCCGAGTGCTGGGATTAAAGGCGTGCGCCACCACCGCCCGGCTAATATTTTATACTTTATATGCTCAGATTGTATTCAGCTTTGATTATCATTGATTTTTCTCCTACAATTTTGCTAAAAATATGAAAAGTTTTAGTAAATTTTTGAAGGTATCATCAATTGCAGACTATCTCTGGTGCAATGGTTAGAGTTACAATATTATATATTTTCTTCATTTTAAAATATTTTGAGATTAATATACAATTACATCATCCCCCCTCCAAGCAATCCCCTGTAACTACCCCTTCCTTGCTCACGTTCAAAGATATCACCATCGTTGTTTCAGTTGTTGATATATATTTCTAAATGTTTAAATAATTGTATGCATGTTTTCAGAACTGACCATTTGGTATTAGATAAAAAAAATTGGTGTGCTCTTCCTAGGGAAGATGATATCTCCCACTCCCAGTATTCCTTAGCCCAGAAGGCCTCAGCTCTATTTAAAGAACTATACTTTTCTTAATATAAAGTTTTTCCTTGACATTATTAATATTTTAGTGCATGGTAAAGATCTAAAAAAATATATATATATATATTTGAAGTTTTAATAAGTACAGTCTTTCTGGGTGGCCTTTTACATTATCCCTCCACTTCTGGGTAGCTCAATTTTACATGCAAAAACTAACAAAGGTTATCTTTTCATGATTTATTTTTAAATATGGTCATGTCACATACACAGACTATGATAACATTTACATAATCATGATTTTACTCTAGCCTCTGGGAAGGGAATGGCAAAAGTAGAATGCCAGCTATCCTTGTGTATATGCTAAACTAGATTTTGATGTTTATGGAGGTCATCTTACTGTAGGGATTCAAATACAAAGTCAGACAGCAGGATGCCATTCATTTCCAGTTTTAATCTGTAACTAATCAGGGAACTAGAGCTGTCTGTCTCTACAAAACCCAGTGTTCAACTAAGAAGATAAAAATTTGTTTCAATTCAAACCTGAACTTTTCTTTTACTAATGTATATTCATAGACTTCACAATGTGGAAACAAATAAAATGCCCTAGATGTAATTTAGTTTTGAAATATTTAGAAAATTCATGTTATATAACTTCATGAAATCATATATATATATGAAACAAAAGGGCAAGGTTGTTTAAGAGACTAAAGGGAGGAGCTAAAGGAAAACAAGCAAGATACAGGCATATATCATCAAAATACATTGCATGTTTCTATGAAAATATCCTTATATAACACAGTATCAGGAATAATGAATACATATCCATTAATATATTATTTAAAAATTCTACATACCTGTATTTCCTAAAAAATTTAGTGTGCTCATTAATAATTTAGGAGATTTAATTAAATCCAATTTTCCTAGACCCAAAATTTGTGTTCTTTTTGCACGTCATACTGTATAAAGAGTTAGAATTTTTCATCTTTATTCCCATAGCTAATAAATCTGACACAAAGCCAAATAATCATCCCTATTTACAGGTAGGACTTTTATTTTCTAGCTGTGTAGTTTGACTGTTTGTTTTCCAAAGAATAGAACATTGTAAGACATCCCCAATCTTAGTAGGTGTTCTACTGCTGTGAAGAGACATCATGGCCACAGCAATGCTTACAGAGGAGAATTTTTCACTGAGTTGGTTCATAGGATTAAACCTTTATCATCATGGAGGGAGGCAGGGAGGTGCACAGGCAGACATTTGCTGGAGAGGCAATTGAGATTACTACAACCTGGTAGGTAAGAGGGAGAGAGAGGGGGGGGGGGGAAGGGGAGAGGAAGCCAGGGAGGGAGAGAGAGAAAGGCAGTTTTACTAGGACAGTTTCAGCATTTACAAATCCCACTCTCAGCAACAAACCTCCTCCTCATTCAACCATATCTTCTCCAACAAGGCCACACCTCCTAATAGTGTTACTCCTTTGTGGTCAAGCATTCAAATCTATGAGGCTGTGAGAGTCATTCCTATTTGAACCACCACATCCCCTTATAGTAACTGGAAATTTTTATGATTTGAAAGAATCCCAACGTAAGTTTCACAACATTCTGAAGTCATTCAACAAAGACCCACTTTGGTTTTCAATCTGTCCCTGAATTTGTAGCACTATAGACTTTTACCGTAAGTTAACGGCACAGTTTCCTATGTATAAATAGAATGCTGTTTGTGTTATCTTGTCTTATTTGGACTGTGGTATTATTTTTCTCAATTATTAACTTTACTGCTACTTGAATGAGTTTAATTAACTTTTTTACAGTTATATGACCCACAATATTTCTTTTTTTAATTATTTGAACATTTTATCAAGAATATACTTGATTATTTTTTGATCATTTTCATGATTAAATTTCTTTTTTCTTTTTCTTTTCAACATTTATTTCTTCAAGTTACATGTCAATCACAGTCCTTTCCCTCTTCCCCCTCCAGTTCCCACCTTCTTACAATCTTCTCCCTCTCCATCTTATCCACCTTTTTAAAAATTTAAGGTGTATCTTCCCCCTTTTCACCTCCTCCTTTTAGTTCAATAAAAAACTCATTTTTATATAACAATAAATACAATACAAAACAGTGAAACAATTAGGCAATAATTATTAAAATTATAAGGTAAAATATACATTCCCAATGTCCAGTCCATATGTATTTGACAATGGATAATAATATTCTATTATCTATCTATTTCGATGAGTTTAAAGTTCTGTATAGATGCTCAAATGTCATAGAGAGAAATTAGGGACTATCTGGGCACCTAGTTGTCTGTCACTTCTTAGTTTTGGAAACTGTTTGCTCTGCACTTCCTATCTACTCAGATATATTTATCCTTCTCAGGTCTCTGATATGGCCGAAGACTGGATAGTGATAGTCTCACATTTAAGTTTTAAGTTGTTTAGGAATTAAAAATGTGTTCTAGGCATTTCTCTATTTTTATATGACTTGCTGGCTAGCCATACAAAATCATTGGATTTGCATTATTTTACTATTGTTGTTATTATTATTATTATTATTATTATTATTATTATTATTATTGGTTTTTTTGAGACAGGGTTTCTCTGTGTAACAGCCCTGGCTGTCCTGGACTCACTTTGTAGACCAAGCTGGCCTCGAACTCACAGAGATCCGCCTGCCTCTGCCTCCCAAGTGCTGGGATTAAAGGCGTGCGCCACCACGCCCGGCTTATTATTATTACTATTATAATTATTATTTTGACACCTGGGACCTGAGTACTAGATACAATGATATGAGGATGGTGTGTTCCTGATAAGCTACCAGTATAAGATAGTGCATCCTAAAATTTTCTATACATCAATAGAATGAAAAAAAAATTTAAACACATTGAAAAAATACTATATAGAATACAGCGTTATTTGCACTCAGGTTACATTTTTACCAATCTTTGTTATTTCAAAACAATAGAAAAAATCAGCAAGGCTCATCACTAGTTTTCTTAATTTGTGAGTACTAAATATTTCATAGATAAATAAATTAATAGATCTCATTTTTGCACCACATATAATGAGCCTGATTCAATACAGAGAAGACTGGCATGGTTCCAATTCATATAGTAACCAACATTTTTACATGTCAGTGTTCTCCGAGCTCATCACAGGACTGGGCCTTGGACTCCAGCAGTGAAAGTTCAGCATAGGGCATTACAGAAGATTTGTAAAGATCATTCCATCTTGTGTTATTTTGTTACTTGCAGAAGACATTCAAGGGTTATGACTTAGAACTAATTTTGGTAGCATTCATTGCTTCCAGGTTCACTCATCATGGGAGAAACAACAGCTTGCTCATAGGACCATTCTGTCACATCTTCTCTTTCATGATAGATTATTATATAATAAACAAAATTAATATTTTCTACCTTGTATTGCTTCTATGTGGTATATGAAAAGATTATAGGAAATAGGGTTTTTATTCCCACATAAGCAATACAGTATAAAACAACTGTGTGTAACTGTTTAAAGGTTTATACAGAAATATACAAACATAATACAATTAAAAGAAAAATCTTGAGTTTATACTTAAATTAATTGGATTAATTGTGAGATAATTTATCTATATTTTGAGGTAGTCTTTTAACTGTTCAGAGACTAGATGTTTGTCTTCTTTTTGGCACAGTAAATGATGATGAAACCATTCAGCAAAGGGAAGACTCTTGATGCTTAGTGTATTTCACCTAAAGACTCTGATAATGCTTTTCTTAAGAACATCTTTTCTTTCTAGTGAGTCATAAACAAGGACATATCATGGCTTTCATCTTTCTCTTCCACAAGACTGTTTACCTTTCTTCTTTTTCATCCTGTGAAAAACTCCTATTATAGAATGAATTAGTAAACTGCCCAATCTGGAGACTTTTCATCTCTCAAACTCTGAGTTCATTGAATTCTTTATAAGATACTCAACTTTGAGTCTTTTGTTACAGCTGTATAAATTGAATACTAATCACATGTATAAAGCCAATGAGAAGATATTACATCCTCTTCTGACCCTCTTAGCATTATTCTTTCAGAAGTTACTTTGACAAGCAACTTTCACTATTTTTTTTTACTTTATTTTTTATTTCTTCAAGTTACATCTCAATTGAAATCCCCTCCCTACCCCACCTCCAGTCCCACCCTCCCACCCTCTTCCGCCTCAACCCACCCATCCCCTTCCTTTTTTTAAGTTTAAGATATATCTTTTCCCCCCAACAGCTCCCCCTTTCAGTCCAACAAATGGCTCTTGCTCTTATAATAATAAATACAATACAAAACAACAGAAATTATGAGAGTTATATGGCTTGGCATACAATCCCAATGTCCAGTCTATATGTATTTGGCACCTGACATCAACATTCTACTGTCGACCTATCTCCATGAGTTTAAAGTTCTATATCCAACTCAACTTTCATCACAATTTAAAAAGCATCTTCTTAGAACACCCTCTTGATTCCCAAACAACTCAAAATTTAACTATGAGACTCTAGCTATCTATTCTTCAACCACCTCAGAGACCTGAGAGGGACAAATATATCTGATTTTATAGGAAGTGCAGGGCTGCAGCTTCCCAAACTAAGAAATGACATACCAGTGGCTGCCTGGACAGCTCCCATTTTCTCTCCATACATTACAGCATCAATCTTCAGTCATTTGGCCCCATTTCTCTGACAGACATTGATTGTAGAGCAGGGGATATGAAGGACTCGCCTACCCTGTCTTGGCAGAGCTAGGCTGTCGACTTACCTGAGACACCAGTCACTGGCAGTACTGCCTCTTAGGCCCCCGGTGAATGAAGAGGCTCTTGGCCCTCATATGACTCCTGATCTGTGGTGAGAGACTGTTAGGCAGGGACACTCCATCCCAGAGGAACAAGACGGAAGGGTCAGGGGGTAGAGCATGGGAGGGTGGGGCTGGGAATCAGGAAAAGAGGACAATATGATAAGGATGTAACCTGAAGCAACAAACAAATAAATTTATTAACTAAAAAAAAAAAAAAAAAGAAAAAAAAAAGGCAGGGGGCAGGGCTGAAACACTGTGAATGGAACAGAGGATACAGCCATTCGGCCTGGATTTGCAGTCCTCCAGGTGTAGAGAAGACGTGGAGCTAAGGTAAAATACAAGGGAATTGTGGTATTGGCCCATGCCTTTGACTTCAGCGGAGACGGGGGGGGGGGGCACCTTAGAGTTGGTGGTCTTATGTACTCTGGAGTCATACGGAGCGGGGTGGTGAGGGTGCATACTCTTGGTCCCACCATTCAAGAAGAGTACACCCTTGGTCCCAGCTCCCAGCACACTGGAGACAGAAAGAGGCAGATCCCGGAGCTCAGGGTCAGCCTGATGCAGGGTAAACTCTAAATAGAGAAAGACTTCGATCCAGGAGTGGTGGAACCCATCTTTGATCCCTTCAGATGAGAAACACAGGTCCCTGTTCCCAATAATTAGAGTTCAGAGACACACACATGGGATTTGGAGTCACTATTTTTTTTAAAAAAAAGAATCTTATGACTATGATCTTCAAGTCTAGCTTTGAAACTTTGCCTGAATAATTGATTAGTTTTCTATTGTTAAGGATGAAACACCAGGCACAGTTGTCTCTGACTGCAAACTCCAAGCTGCTTCGTAGCCTTTGCTTTTTAAGGGTCATCCCAATAATAAATGACTTCCTCATATTTGAGATTAACTTGAGGATATTTTGTCTTTCCATGTACAACATTTTCCCTGAACATCTCTTCTAGAATTTTGGAACATCCTTTGTTTTCCTGGCTAAATTTTGTGATATTCCTCTTCTGAATGTTTTTCTGTGAATTCATTCTTATGTGTCTCCTCTGTTTTACTGATAGATGTGTCTGGCCAATTTGTGAGCAGTAACATTGTGAGAGAGTGAAGAAATCCAACAAAAAGGCTTATCTGTGTTTTTGCTAGGCAGCTTTGATTTGAAAAAATCAACATTGATCACAGAGGAAATCTTAGTGCTGGTTGTTTAAACTGCACCCAGAGAAAACTTGAAAGCAAAACTATTGAACACATTCTAGGAAAATGTGGGTGAATAGTTCTTGCCATTCATGGATCTTTTTCAGCATTTTCTCCGGCCTTTGTAAACATACATCTTAGTGTTCATCTAACTTGTCCTAAGCCTTAGCAAATGTAAATGGCCAGTTCACAACTATTTCATTGAATACTTTCTGGTTAAAGTTGGAGACATCGTGTAAATATTGCTCACATGTAAATCATTAGCCTAAAACTAAGATCTTCTCAGTAAAACTAAATTGTTCCACAATTCCTTTAAGAATGCTGCTTTGCTACTAAAAAGTTAATTTGCTAAACTGAAATCTAGGTTTGAAGTATTTATCACTATCTCTTTTACCTCCCTGTATTTTCATTTGTGCTAATCATTCTAAAGCATTCTACAAAATGGAATTAGTAACAAAACAATGGAAGCCTAGGGTGTCAATTACATTTTCTTGTTTCTTTTAAGGATTCACTGAATTGCATGTATCTCATCTTTATAAAAAAATCACATGTACTTATTAAAGAAAATTTGGATTATGATGATTTATATTCTACTACTGAACAGAGTATTTATCAACGGACCAAAGAAAACCAGGTCACTCATGGTAAATGTCTTACAGTCAAGCTTAGTTTAAGAAAGATGTTAGGGGCCAAATATGTATAAACTGGACATTGGGAAGGTATACTGGGCCATTTAACTCTCATAAATGTGGCATATTTATATCTATTGTTTTGTATAATACTTACTGTTATAAGAGAAGGAACCATCTGTTGGACTGAAAGGGGAAACTTCTGGGGGGAAGAGGGTGGAAGGGCGGGATAGGAAGGGGGAATAGGGAGGGGTTTGTGACTGAGATGTAACTTGAAGAAAAAAAATAAAGTATTTAAAAAAAAAAGAAAGAAAGAAAGATGTTAGATCTCTAAACACACCAGTTCTTACTGAAAGTATGACTGTTCCATCATCTGAAACAGTACGGTAAGGAAATGTCCTCTGCATTAACATTCGATGAAACAAGCCAAGACAGTAGAGGAAAAAAGTGTGGCTAATATTTATTTTCTTATTGTTTTGTTTACTCATCTCTACCCTGGCCATATCAAACCCCATCACCGCTGTGCTGTCTTCACACAGTCTTGAAGAAATAAAAAGTAACTTATTTTTTTAAAGATGCTGAAAGGACATGTTAAAGGGTTGAGAAAGTAAATATATGGAATTTTTCTATCTTAAGTAATGTGGAGAGACAGCTATCTTAAGAGAAGACACAGACTCAGTAAGCTAAGTAAGCAGTTCCAGTTGGACCATATTTTGCATATAACCATTCTTCTTTTTTGTCTGATATTTTAAGAACCCAAGTTGCATGAAAATAGAAGGATATGGAACGACTTCTATTAAACAGAAAGTATAAAGTTTTCATTATTACTCCTTAGGCACAGATTATTAATGCTGTAATGACACTAAAGACTATTAAATGCAAATTTGTAAAGCTCTAAGGGTCTTTATTAAGATAAGCAACATTTTATTGAGTCAGTTCAGTTGCTATTTTAATGAAAATCTGGCTAAATAAATCTCAGTGGAAGGCACTGCAGATGGTGTGCCATGTATTCTGGGAAATCAGCATTGGAATTTGTTAGAGAAGTGTGAGGTTAACCTGTAGAGCAAGCTAGGCAGGATGCTACAGAAGGGGACTGGAGCACTACACCAATCAGGGTTCAAGTCACTCCCTTTCTTTTACTGTAGCTGAGATTGAATGCTATACAAATCAATTAATATATGTTTGACACAAAATGACAAGTGCTTACTAAGTAAATGAAAAGTATTTGCTTATCCTGCTAAAGAAAATACGTGTTTTTATATGTGCACATTTGAAATTCAAGAGAACAAAAGGGAAAATCAAAAATGAGAAAAGAGAAACTGAAAAGAGAGGGAACACAGGAAGGCAGAAAGGCGAGAAAAGAATAGGAAAGGAAGAAGAGCAATGGTTATGGAATCAGCTATTTCCTTACGTTAGGCACATTGATAAACCACACAAGACTCTTAAGTTTCTGGAAGGTAGTGAACTTGCCATGTGACTTTGGAAAAATCACTTTACATTTTAAAATTACAGATTTATGATCTGTCATTTGAGATTGTCAACCAACTATGATGACTCACACTGGCCATTCTTACTTATCTTACAGGCAGGAAATCACAACTGGTTGATGGTGATTCCAAACATTGTACACAAGCTGCATTACTGTCTGCTATGTAATGATGGCCAGCAATGTCTCAGTGATTATGATCCTTAAAAATCTCATCACCTTTGCTATCATTTGCATAATACATTGACACCATTTTTAAGAAATCTACTACAAGAGAAATTACTAAGTTTAGGAAATATGTATTCATTTTCTGCTTCTTTTCAGTAAACATATAATTTTATTTTCTAATCAATGAAAACAAGTATTAATCAGTGTGGTGATTATCTTTATGTGTCATATTGACACAATGTAAAATCATATGGGAAGTCTAGGCAAGGTTGTGTCTATTTCAGGTTCCTCTATGGATATGCCTGCAGAATATGTGTAGAGGAAATGTAATCCAGCAATATGACTTCTCTGATCACTTCCGAAGTCTTTCTAGATCTATGCGATACTGCTGGAATGCAGACACACCACACAACTTTACCTGCTCTGGCTGGAATACAGACATGTCCTTGGTGCACACCTTTTTTAAAATGTTTATTTATTACTTTACTAACATCTCCAACACAGTCCCCTCTCTGCATCCCTCCTGGTTCCACCCTTTCACCCTCTCCCCCTTCTCCCAGAACTCATAATTCTTTTTTGAACAAATATGAAAACTACAAGGCACAACATACATTCCCAATGTCCAGTCCACACATACCTGTCAACCAACATCAATATTCTATTACCCATCTATCTCCATTAGTTTAAAGTTCTATACCTATCTCAATTTCCATCCTAACTTACACTACCAACTTAAAAAAATCTTCTTAGACTTAGAACATTGTTTTAATTCCTAAACAACTTGAAATTTAACTGTGAGACTATAATTATCTAGTCTTCAACCACATCAAAGACCTGAGAAAAAGAAATATATCTGATTACACAGGAAGTGCAGAGCCAGCAGGTTCCAAAACTAATAAATGACAGACAACTGGCTGCCTGGACAGTCCCCAATTTCTCTCAATACATTGGAGCATCTATCTTCAGCCCTTGGCTCCGTTTCTCTGACAGACATTAATTGTGAAGCAGGAATTATGGAAGACTTGCCTAACTTGTATTGGAAGAGCTAGGCTGTCGACTTATCTGCTTCCAAGTTCCAACAATGAAGGTAAAGTTAATTTGTAGAAGGAAGCAGCCATGTTTGAAAGTGACATCTAATGGAGAGGAAGACAGAATGACAAATCAGGGAAAGATTTGACAGAATGAGTCAGAGATATGACATGCCCGTCTCGTACAAGAACAGAGGGAGACCCGAAGCTAATTAGGAGCAGTTCAATAGAGTTGAAAGGTAGAATAGGGTACAGTAGAAAAAGAGTAGAGAAAGCAGTATAGTAGAAGGCAGTTTTTTCAGGCAGAACAATTCTGCCTGAATTAGAGTACTCCAGTGATAAGCTGACAGGAGCCAGAATGAATCAGTCAGCTTGGAGAGGAGTTTGAGCCAAAACAACCAACTGAGTAGAACCAGACAGCCAGAGTTCATAATATGGGTAAGCTTATCCAGCCATAAGACTGTAAGACAACAATTACATCTGGAAAATAAAAGTTACATTATACACGTATGATTTAAATTTAATTGATGTGGGTGTCAACAGTAGGTGCCACCATTTTCTAGACAGGTGTTCCTGAAACATATAAGCAAACAGATGAACATCCATGCATTCTTTCCCTCTCTGCTCTTAACTATAGACAATTATGTCCATCTCTGAATCTACTACTCCTGTGACTTTCCCACATAGATTGATTATAACCTGGAGTGATATCCGGAAAAAACCATTTTCTCTCCTAAAATACTTTTGATCAAGATATTTTATCACAACAACAGAAATGAAATTAAGACACAACTCCATGTCCAGGAAATGAGTGGATTACAAAATAAATGGATGGACAGGTTAAAATACCATGTGGCTTACAATAAACATAGAAGTTGGAACTGTTACTTTCTAATTTGTGTTGTGAAACATATGAAATAGACAGGACACTATGAACTTGTGTGAGATCCACAATATTCTCCTTTGTTTTTATGCAGTTTGGCTCTGTTGCTTGACCAGTGTTGAAGTTGATAATCAAGCCATCCTCTAGCTTCAGTTTCTAATGTGTCTAATTGTAGTATGTATCTACCATTCTTGGTAAATAGCAGTTTTTAAAATATTTTCTAGTATAGCTGATAGATTCAAAACCGAGCAATGTATGTCTTTTTATCTCTACAGTAAGAACTTCAGTGGCTAGTCTGAAAATTATTAAATGTCAATTTTCATGAAAGACAAAAGTATAGCATTGCAACAAAATATCTAACCAAACATTACCAAATTTTTTTTCCAAAGCAGTCAAGCTTATTTGTGTGAATATTAACAATGTACAGAAATTCTGTATTCATAGCAAATTTTCCCAGTTCTATCTTTTCCGACACAACAGAATTCATTACCAAATTGTATCTCCCCTGTGAGTCTTAATGAGCAAAACAAACTAACAGAAAGTTTTGAAAAAATCTTAAAAAATGTATACTCATGACGTTTATGTTTCCTGAAAACTGCTTACTGTTATACTTTGTTTTCATTATACTAAGAATCCTGCCTTTGCTGGTATGCAGGTGTTCTTCATGTGTGAAACTATAGCTGTATTTCATATAGTAGTTAAACTGCTTCCAGTTTACCCTGCTCTTTTAATTGTGTTGGTTTTGCATCAGGAATTTTGCATTTCTTTAAAATATTATTTTCTGTTAGAGCTGCATTTTTCTTTTTATTTGAAACATTATCTGTCCTCTTACATTTTCATGCAAGTATTCCCATTCTTTCTTTAATATTATTTATTTTCTTTGAATGTGGTGTAATTTGTCAAACTGAAATTATTACTGTAAATATCTAAAATAAAATGTTACTTTGTTCAAATTATTTCCAATTGTTCTAACAATAGTAGGCCTCATGTGTATGGTTAAAATATGCCCTCCAGGCTAATATCCAAAAGTTATAAATAACTCAAGAAATTAGACACCAGGAAACCAAATAACCCAATCAAAAAATGGGGTACAGAACTAAACCGAGAATTCATAAAAGAGGAATCTCTACTAGCTGAGAGACACTTGAAGAAATGTTCAACATCCTTAATCATCAGAGAAATGCAACTCAAGATGACTCTGAGAATCTATCTCACATCTGTCAGAATGGCTAAGTTCAAAATCTCAAATGATAGCACATGCTGGCGAGGGTGTGGAGAAAGGGGAACCCTCCTCCATTGCTGGTAGGAGTTCAGGCTTGTGCAACCACTATGAAAATCAATCTGGCAATGTCTTAGAAAACTTGGAATAGCTCTACCTCAAGCCCCACTATACCACTCCTGGGTATACAACCAAATGATTACTCACCAAACCACAAGGATGTTTCCTCATCTATGTTCATAGCAGCTTTATTTGTAATAGCTAAGGACTGGAAACAACCCAGATGTCCCTCAAATGAAGAATGGATAAAAAAGCTGTGGAACATTTACAAAATGGAATACTACTCAGCTATCAGAAACAAGGAAATCATACAATTTGTTACCAAATGGATGGAACTAGAGAAGCTCATCCTGAGTGGGCTAAACCAGACCCAGAAAGATGCACATGGCATCTATTCACTTATAACTGGATTTCAGCCATATAGTACAGAATAACAACCAACACACTCAAAGGAACAGAAACATAGACTGTTACTTGTTATTGGGATACTTTGCCCTAGGGGAGCTGCCATGTAGGCCTCCAGTGCAGAAGGAAGCATTTAGCCCTCATATGGCAGCTGAACTGAAGGGGGCTGATATGTAGGGAACCCTACACCAGAGGAGTAGGATAGGTGGGAGGAGTGGGAAGTGGTGGGAGGGTGAGAGGGTGGGCCCAGCAGGAGTGGAGGGAGGGGACTGTGATGGAGACGTAAATTGAAGTAATAAATAAACAGTAAAAAAAAAAAAATGTCCTCAAATATTTGTCCCATTCATCCACAATTAAACAAGTGGAGTCTTTAAAGGTGGATAGTAAAATAAGGTAATTTATGTAACAGGGGATCCACATTTAGAAGAAATTAATCCTGGTCTCCTGCAAGTACATGTGTGTATGAGGCAGCTTTCCCCTTTTCTACGTCATCGTTCTTCTATACATTGTACTTGACAACACATGGTGATTTCATCTACAAGAGCCCTTCTTCATTGCTGAGTAGGTGTTGATGTCATGCTCATGGATTTCCAAAATTCTGTTAGAGGTTTTGATTTGTTTGTTTTGTTTTTCATGTGTTATCTTACTTGGGTATTTTTCAGTAGTAACGTAAAATAGATTAAGAAAAATACTTAGAAAATTAATTTTCTTTATTAAAATGAACAAATTATCATGATCTCCAGAGTCTTCTTTTTCTTTATTTTTATATTTATTTTAATTATTTTGTTTATATTTTTATAATGTAATCACATCATTTTCTGCTCCTCTTTCTTTCCTCTTTGCTCCTCCTTACTCTTTTTTTCCTTTAATTAATTAATTTATTTATTTTACATTCTGATCACGGCCCCCTACCTCCTTTCTTCCCAATCCTACCCTCTCACTCTCTCAAACTCATGGGCTACATCTTCATTAACTATTATATACACATATATATATATATATATATATATGAATATTGATAAGCATACATGTTCTTAGATGCATAAATACAATGTGTTCCATCTGTGTAATATTACTCACATGTATGCTATCGGAGTCTATCATTTGACATTACATTACCAATTGATGTGCCCTTATTCCCAAGCCTAGTGCTCAGGAAACATAGAAGATGGAAGATGAAGGTACAGATGATAATAAGTGCCAATTGATCAGGGAGTTTGTTTTGAGATTGTAACTCTTAGGAATATCGGAAGCCACACCCATGAAATTTCACCATCATAACAGCCTGAAATGAGCTTAACAAAGATGACACCAATAGACTCACTAAACAGAAAATGTCCATGAGGTCTCAACCCTACACAAAAAAATGTACAAGGAGCTAAGAAATGCTAAGTGTTGGAGAAATTGTCTTCTCCCACTAGAAAAACATGTAAGTTGCTTCTAATATTTAAAGTATAAGTTTCTGATATATTATCCTATTTCCCCATAATGCTCAAAATAGTCAAAGCTGCCCATTCAAATTTTTACTTGAATCTCATAATGTGGTTTCCTTTATATCTGACATGTTAAATTTTTGAGTTACTTTCATTTTACAGTTTCTAGATATTACTTATATCTCTGATGAGAGAATTTTAGTCAATAATTTCAAATATTTTGTGGCTTAAATAAAACAAAGGGACATGATTAAAGAAAGGTTTTAATGAATCGCATGATATATCACTAGACAAGTTAATTTTCTCTCAAGTTCTCATGCATCATTTCTCTCAGGTTTTCATGCTTGCAGAGAAGGAAATAAAATTGAAACAGGACACAATAAAGGCATTGGTACACTGCTACATAAAGCATTTGAATCATGTAAGTCTTCCTGCTTCATGAGGATTAAGGATGCCCATTGAGAAGTAAGGTCTAGTTAAAATTTAAGGTTTATAACGCATACATTAAGAGTTCTCTTGAGAGACAGTAATAGAATCTGTGGAGTCTGAGGATGACAAGAATTTTAGTCCTGTAGTTAGAAGTACTTGGTGGAAGGCCAATCTGGAGAAAAGCGTAAGGATAAGTTGTTAGAGACACAGACAACATTGTGTAACCATGCTTATTTCTTGAAGTATCTGTTAAACTCTGAGTTTTATATGAATGTGGAAGTCAAGTTATTTCAGATTTTTTTTGTTCACATTAAAATCTGATAAAGGAACATGTTACATTTTCAAAAAGAGAAGGGAGTATGTTCTAGAATCATCTATTTATCAATTCATCTATCATTTATTTATTTATTACAGAAAAACAAGTCACTCTCATTATAAAACATATTACCATGCATTCATTCTAAAACATTATAGTATCATATACTCAGGAAGCTTTGTTTGAGATGTCTTAACCATTTCCTCCCATTTTCACTGCCTGAAAATCATAAATAAAACTACCTATATAAAAGACCATCTTTGCATTTGAGTTAAAAAAATAAAAAAAACAATATTTGGGAGAGTAGTAACCCCATTCCCCTTGGGTTGCCTGAAGACTATATGCATTCTAAATATTAATCAACCTGCTCCCAGAAGCCTGCTTGCTGCATCCCAAGTGAAGCTATACTACCTGTGTTGTTAACCATTGTCTCTGATTGGTTAAATAAATGCTGAACCTTAAGAATGGGCAAAGAGAAAGGTAGTTGGGCCTAAGGTGCTCAGGCTTCTGAAGCAGAGAGGCTCATGGGTAGAATAAGCAGCCAGGAGTAGCCATAAAAAGCCTCCAAAAGAAGACTCCAAGACAAGAAGTCAAGAGCAGGAAGAAGGAGACACATGATGGGGTGGATTAAAGATCATTCCATCTGGCCTGGAACATTGGCATAGCATGGAGAATAGCAATCAAAAGGGACACATGTATATTATATGGGGTCATATTTGGGGAATAAAATTAAGAGCTAGTTTAGATGGGCTAAGATTACACAATCCAGGCCAAAGCTTGTTAAAATCCATCAAGTCTCTGTGTGCTTACTTATAATGGCAGGTTATGGATTGACACCACCAACCAATTAACAATAATATAAATACTAAGTAAATAATTTAATTAGCCATTTTCTACAAATGGCACCCAATCATGGCAATTAGAATCCATGGTTACAACCTGAGAAGGCCCAGGTGAAAGGCAGTTTCCTAGCCAAAGAGCAAGGAACTGAACCCAAATGCATTTCAAAGGTGAGGCATCCCTTAACAAAAGCTGTTGCCTTGCAGCAAAGGCAGAGAGCTAAGGCCTTGACTCTCCCTATGTGTTGGAAAATCGGCAGTTTTCTAGACAGAGCTAGGGAACGAAATTAACTGCCTAGATTAAAAATGGAGGAACTTATAATGTCTCAATACACTTGGATTCCATTTGAGTTTGTTTCTCTTAGCATGCAAATGATTTTCATACTGACATTGTTGTTGCGTGTATCATTTTTGAGAAAGATCTGACTAGGATAGGCTTAGGAAAAGAAAGAGCTTACAGAATGTAAAGCTAAGTGACAGTGACAATGGGGGGAGGAGGGAGGTCTCTCCCGGCAGAAAATACAAAATTGATGGCAGCTGGAGCTCAGAGCTCACTGGCTAATAGGTACTTGTCAGGGATATCTTGAATAGGCCCTCCAATACAATGCAGACACAACTAATTCCAGGGAATAATGAACAAAATGTAATGGCAGCATGAGATGGCACAGTTAGACTAAGATTTTTGGAATGTTCTTGTTTCTTTGCTTAATTTTCATTTAGATGTTTTTTTTTTTTTATTTGCCACATATTGAGAAGTAGAAGGACTTTTTTGTGGTTTGGTAATTCTAAAGTATGAAAGATTTTTGAGGATTTGGGACAGATTTAGAAATGTCCCTGCAGTTCAGAGTTGCTCTCTGGATTACAGAGTTACTATTATCAGGGATTAAAGTGAAATATTTGAGCAAGGTGATAATGGCACATGCCCTTAATCCCATCACACTGGAGGCAGAAACAGGCAGATTTCTGAATTCTAAACCAGCTTAGACTAAACAATGAAGTCAGGGTGGGACTCCCTGCTGATAAGATAAGGCTGCTTGCTAGATAGTTTGGAATTCAAAATGACATTTTTTCCTTGAAGGTGTTAAGTAATTTTATGCTTAGTAATACAATAATAATATCCTTATTGATCTAATGGATAAATCCACATAATCTTAAATTTGTATAAAGAGAAACGTGTGAAAAGCCAGTCACCTTTAGGTGTGGGGCTCCACAGTAGTACCGGTTTCAAGAGGCATTGGTGCCCCTAAAAGAGATATGTTAGTCACTGGGCATGATGAGACATGCCTTTAATCCCAGCACTTGGGAGGCAGAGACAGGTGGATCTCTGTGAATTCAAGGCCCAGCCTGGTCTACAAAGTGAGACTAGGACAAGGATATACAGAGAAATCCTGCCTCAAACACACACATACACACACACACACACACACACAGAGAGAGAGAGAGAGAGAGAGAGAGAGAGAGAGAGAGAGAGAGATTCTGTTAGTCAATGTAAAGACCCAGAGCTTGGCTGGAGGAGGACCATGCAAGCTGCATCCCTCCCACTGCCAAGAGTTAACAAAAGCTAACATAAAATAGGATATCATGCTTCTCTACAGCAATCTCCTCAAGAATGGGGCTCCCATGGAGAATCGGAACTCAGACTAATACAAAAGGGTTTAATTAATATTGTTGTTTAATAATTTAAATCAATGGATTAAATGCATACCCTGATCCTAAAACTTGGGAGACAAGGAAAGAAACAGGTTCCTTGTGTGCTTGAAGCCAGTCTAATCTACAGAGTTCTACAGAGCAAATCAAGACAGCCCAAGCTACAAAGAGAAACCCTGTCTCAATAAGGATAGATATATCCACATAGAAGTAAAATCTCCAAGGAAAGGAGAGAAACAAAGAAAAAAATGTAAATTCATACTTTCCATCCAAAATGTGGGAGACAAAGACAGAGACAGATAGGTTCCTTTAGAGTTTGAGGCCAACCTAATCTAAAAACACCCCGAGCTACACACACACGCGCACACACACACACACACACACACACACACACACATAAACCTTTCTCAATCAATTAATAAACATGTCAAATGTAGAGGAGAATACTTAATATCCATGTAGTCTTATGCTGAATTTTCAACTTGAAATTGATTATATATAGCCACATATATATAATAATTATTACAGGAAAGTAAAAGGTCTTCCATCCAAATTGATAGAAATCAGACTGGAAAGGACTCCTATAGGTCTTGGCTACAAACAAAAGAACAAACAGGTAACTTATATTTCCTGATTCCACTATGTGGGAAATAAACTAGTGAAACAACACCCTTCACGATAGCCTCAAACCACATAAAGTACCTGTGGGTAACTCTAATCAAGCAAATGAAAGACCTGTATGACAAGTCCTTCAGGAAATAAATTGAAGAGGATATCAGAAGATGGAAAAATCTCCCATGCTTATTGATAGGTAAGATCAACACAATAAAAATGGCTGTCCTATCAAAAGCAATATACAGATTCCATTCAATCCCCATAAAAATACCAACACAATTCTTTAAAGACCTGGAAAACACAATTCTCAACTTATATGGAATAACAAAACACCCAGATTAGCTAAATAAATCTTGCACACACACACAAAAAGAACAGGAGGTATCATCATCCCAGATTTCAAGTTACACTATAGAGCAATAGTAATAAAAATAGCATGATACTGGTATAGAAACAGACCATTTGATCAATGGAATCAAATTGAAGGCCCAGAAGTGAACTCATACACCTATGGTCACTTAATTTTTGACAAAGAAGCCAAAACCATATAATGGAAAAAGGACAGCATCTTCAACAAACGATGTTGGTCTAACTGGATGTCAACAGTCACAAGAATGCAAATAGACCCACACTTATCGCCATACACAAAACTGAAGTACAAGTGGTTCAAAGACCTTAACATAAGCCCAGTCATACTAAATCTAATAAAAGAGAAAGTGGGGAAAAGCCTTGAACTCATCAGCACAGGTGACAACTTCCTGAACAGAACACTAATAGCTCAGGCTCTAAGACCAACACTCAATAAATGGGATGTTATGAAACTGAAAAGCTTCTGTAAGGCAAAAGACACTGTGATTCGAACTAAAGGGCAATCTGCAGATTGAAAAAAGATCTTTACCAACCCCACATCTGACAGAGAACTAATATCCATAATTTACAAAGAACTCAAGAAGTTAAATGGCAAGTAACCAAATAATCCAATCAAAAATGGGGAACAGAGCTAAATAGAGAATTCACAAAGGTAGAATCCTTAATGGCTGAGAGACACTTGAAGAAATGTTCAACATCCTTAATCATCAGAGAAATGCAACTCAAGAAGACTGAGATTCCATCTCACACCTCTCAGAATGGCTAAGATCAAAAGCTCATATGACAGCACATGCTGGTGAGTGTGTAGAGAAAGGGGAACCCTCCTCCATTGCTGGTGGGAGTGCAGGCTTGTGCAACCACTATGGGAATCAGTCTGGAAATATCTTAGAAAACTTGGAATAGCTCTACCTCAAGACCCAGCCATACCACTTCTGGGTATACACCCAAATGATTCCTCACCAAATCACAAGGAAGTTTCCTCATCTATGTTCATAGCAGCCTTATTTGTAATAGCTAGAAAGTGGAAACAACCATATGTCCTTCAACTGAGGAATGGATTAAAAAACAAAAAAAAAAAACTGTGGTAAATCGACACAATGGAATACTATTCAGCCATCAGAAACATTGAAATCCTGCAATTTGCAGCCCAATGGATATAAGTAGAAAAGCTCATCCTGAGTGAGCTAACTCAGACTCAGAAAGATGCACATGCCATCTATTCACATATAATTGGATTTTAGTCATATAGTACAGGATAAGTATACTACAACAAATGCACCAAAAGGAACAGAACCTAGACTTTGTTTCCTGCTAATGAGACACTTTGCCCTAGTGGTGCTGCCTTGTAGGTCCCCAGTAAATGAGGAAGCTCTTAGCCCTCATATGACTGCTGAACTGGGGCGGGGGACTGATATGTAGGGACACCCCACTCTGGAGGAGTAGGATAGAAGTGAGAGGCAGTAGAGGGTGGGAGGGTGGGACTGGAAGGCATGGAAAGAGGGCACTGTGATAGAGGTGTAACTTGAAGTAATAAGTAAACATTTAAAAAATAAAGAGCAGAAATATTTAAAGGCAGTAGTTTCCCATTTTTTTTCTACAAATAAGATAAATTATGTTAAAATGTAATCCTTGGGATTAGAGTTTAAGTAGTTTTTTACTTTGACCTTGATGGCTATTGTCACCTTAGATTAATTCTTCTAATAATAAAATACATATAATAATGCATTCCTGGGAAACTTAATTTTGAGCATAATTTCAGAACCCTATACTAGATATTTCATAAACAATATTCCTATACTGTATCAACTTGCTAACTACTCCCAGAATTTTTCTTAAAGCTGATTTTAAAACAATATGAATATAATATTCTTGTTTTTCTAAATTGTTGTATAGTGTTTAAATTTATTAATCCACATACATTAAAATGGATATAGGTGAGTGTAGTCAGTATATTATTCAGTTTAGACTGCCATAAAAATTTCCACAAAGTAAATATGTCAATCAAAATGTTTTTCTTTCATTTTTACAGATTCTAGAAAGTTCAAGAATCAGGTGGTAACAGCTGCAGTTAGTAAGGTAGACACCCTAATGGCAGAGAACCGAATAGAGAAGTAAGATTTCATCTATCTCTATTCATAGTAGACTAATCCATTATGAAGCCACATCCCCATGAACTTATTACTTCTACAAAGACCTATATCTTTGGAAGTTGTAGATTGACCATAAAGAGTTTAGAAGGAATAAAACTGTAATGAGAAAAGCATAATAATGAAGAATATATGTTTGTGTGTCTGTATTTTTAATTGGTATGTCATAATTCAGAAAAGATACTCTGATGAGATATAGGACATATTTGTAGATAAACTTATATTTACTACTTTCATATAAGTTTATGAACTTAAAGTGTAGTGGTATAAATTTGAGGCTAAGTCCCATATACTATGGTGGTTCTTATTCCTACCTGTCATGGTAGTGATATTAGCTCTGAAGATGGGAAAATAGTTTTTGTTGCTGTTGAAGTAAATTCATAGAAATCAGATTGTAGCTGATGTAATTTAGATGTTTGGCAGTGGAGATTTTCAGATAGCAAAAACTAATATATGTAGCTACCAAAATGGGAAGCCTAACTCAAGAAATGACCTGCATCATGGAATTTATTTTGCAATGTGGTGATGCTGACAGCAACTTTAAAATTGATTTTTCCCCTTTGGAAGACTTTTGATTCCCTTCTTTTGTTTCCTTTTTTATTAGAAATGACAAACTTGCTCTTAGCCCTCATATGATTGCTGAATTTAAGGGGGCTGATATGTAGGGACACCCCACTCTGGAGAAGTAGGATAGGTGGAAGAGGGGGGAGAAGGTAGGAGGGTGAAACCGGGAGTGATGAAAAGAGGGCACTGTGGTGGAGATGTAACTTGAAGTAATAAATAAACATAAACATAAAAAAGAAGTGAAAAAAATTTATACTTAACTTCAATTACTAATGAACCTGTGTAGAAGACAACACCTCTTTTTTTTTCTGTTCCAGAACTGACTCTTGACTGAATCAAGGTCTTTGTATTCTTTTTTAAAATTTTCTGATAATTTCTTATGTGTATTGAATTTACATCATTTTTCTCCTCGATCTCTTCTCTGCAACATCTCCTATGTCCCATCTACTACCTCTCAAATTCATGACCTAATATTCCTTAACTCTTCTTACAAATAGACATGTACACACACACACACACACACACACACACACACACACACACACGCACGCACAACCTTTTAGCCCCTTAGGTTTGGATACACTAAGATAGGTCATTCCTGTAACATACTGATTCCCTTCTATGATTCCCTTCAGTCGCTTTCCAAAACATGAAAGTAATATTTTATTTTTGTATACACCATATAATTTAGAAAGCAAGACTTGAAGGAAATGAGATGAATATAACCTGAAAACCTCCTCCATTAAATGCTATATCTCATAATATTAAAAGCTGCTATGCAAGCTGCCAAACTGGGGAATCAATCAATAGTTCTTCCCAGATGTAATGGCTATGAACTACAACAATGGCCAGCAGTGCAAGATATCCACAGAGATGCAATAATGGCACTTATAAATTGGAAGGTAACCAACATCATCTAACTATACTTGCAACCAGATTAATAGAAGGACTGCATGCCTTGCACTGTTAAACTTTGTCTTCATATTTGTAACCATTGACTCAGTTCCAATTTGTTAATATGTAAAGTAAAAAAGGGAGCACTTATAGGAACCTCAATGTTTGCTTTACTGATTGATACCGTGCACTACTTGAATATGATTTTGTCTATACATTCTATGTAAATAACACCCTGAAACCCAGGAGATAATAATCGTATCCCATATCACATCATTACAATTGTAAAATGGTGTAGAGACATCTGCCTCTCCAGCTCATGCCTTAGTCATTAATGTCAACAGATTGAATACTATATATTATATGCACTTGCTGCCTCTAGGATCTTTGTGATTTCTCATTTTAGTGCCACACAGTGCCTTTTAAGTGCTTGTTAGATTCAGTTTGCAATAATAAATTTCCAAATTCAACTTGTCTTAAAGACAAGGTTACCTTTATGGTGTTGGCTTCTCTGAGAAGTGATTGCTATAAGAACTGGTTATTTAGAATCTATGTAATGTCAACATATTTGGAAGCAAGGGGATCTCACTCCTGCTCAACATTTACATAGAAAGGACAAGTGTGGGTGTGGGAAGCTAGGAATTCTCTTGTCAAATGTTAGATGTGTTTGTTAGCTTTCCTAACACATTCTATGGTCAATTTTGTGAAATTTGATACAACACGATGAGGGCAAATTTGGCTTAGTTACTCCTTCTCACATGTGCTGTGCAGAGAACAATCCATGAGAGTTACAGCTAGATAAAGTACTACTTGGTTTTAAGCAGTAATTAGCTTGTTGTGTGTGTTGTAAATAGTTAATTTTTGTCACTTAAGTTTTATCATTCAAAAAAGTCAGCATTATCCTATGCTCTTTCACTTTGTGTAGGCTTATTCCTGTGAATTGCTTCATATTTTCAAAAATTCACTTATGAAAATACCACTTTAGGATCACTTTTTTGCATACACTTATTTTCATCATTTGAGAGGATGAAAAGGCAGCAATATATTTTTAAACATATCTAGTCACCTTTCTATGCATTATTTCTCCACTTTGCCATCTCTCCTATTTTGTTTGCAACTATTTCCAACCTTTTGAATCCCCTTTATGTTTGAGATCCCGTCTGTCCTAAAATATTTTTGTTGAATGAGCTTCCTCAGCACACAGTTTCCTTACTCTCACATGCTTGACTGAGAGATACCTGAATTAGACTTATTTCCCTCCCCCCTGCTGGTGGTCTTTTTCCTCCTTTTGAGTATCATTCTCACCCCATACACACAGTTTACAGGATTCTAGATTCTATTACCTTTTTGTTCTCTCCCTCCATCACACACACACACACACACACACACACACACACACACACACACACTTAAATCTAAAGTTGACATAAAGGATACTTATTTCCATTAGCATAATAATCTCTACTTGCATCTATTTTTTGGCAAATGCCATGATTCCATGATTCATTTTACCTCATGGTTGAGCAAAATTTTTTGTATATATATCATATTTTATTTTAAATGTATTATTATTTTAAAATACTGTACATATATGTACTATATTTAGGTTAATCAAATCTATGTCTCAGTAGCCCCCAACTTCTCCAGAACCCTCCCATCATATCTCACATGAAAATCTACATCCTATTTATGTATGTATGTATGTATGTATGTATGTATGTATGTATGTATGTATGTAT
>CAJQZJ010032173.1:3339181-3366681 GCA_907164525.1 Lophiomys imhausi
TATGTATGTATGTATGTATGTATGTATGTATGTATGTATGTATGTATTTTACATCCCGATATCAGTACAATTTCCCTCTGTACTCTTCTCCCAGTCCCTTCCCTCACCTTCCCTCTTCCTCCCCCTCCACCCACACTTTTGAAAAAGGCAGAACTCCCATAGTTATCAACCAACAATAGCATATCAAGTTGCAGTAAGACTAGGCACTTCCTCTCCTACTAAGGCTGGAAGAAGCAAGCCAGGTATAGAGAAGGATCCCAAAAGTAGACAACAGAATCAGAGACAGCCCCTGCTCTCAATGTTAGGAATCCCACAAGAAGACCTAGCTACACATCTGTAACATTGTCAGAGGGCCTAGGTCAGACCCATTCAAGGTCCCTGGTTGTTGGTTCAGGCTCTTTGAGCCCCTATTAGTCCAGATTGGTCAATTTTGTGAGATTTCTTTTGGTGTCATTAACTCCTCTGGCTCCAAAAATCATTCCTCCCTTTCTTTTGCAGGATTCCACAAGCTAAGCCTAAGGTTTGCCTGTGGGTCTCTGCATCTGTTTCCATCAGTTACTGGGTGAATTCTCCCCACTTATAACTGCACGAGGCACCAAGCTATGAGTACAGTAGAATATATTATTATGAATTATTCCATTGATTTCTTTTTTGCCAGTTGCATTAGTTTCAATTGTTAATTTATTGTAACTGACTGAGTTCAATTAATGCTGACCACATGAACATATGGACATGAGGTCATCTACTGGGGCAGAGGGGTCTACCAGTCACAATGGTGGTTAAGAAAAAAATACTTTACTACTCCAACAATCCTCTTCATTTGTTAATATGTATAGGCCAGTTTTATTTCCTGTCTATTGTAAGTAGTGGCACAACGACTAATACAGAACACGTTCCAATGTGTGGTATGTTGGCAGAGTTTTTGGCTATGTACAGACACCATATAGATTTCTATAGCATCTGCTCCACCCTCCCTACAGCTTCACCAGCATTTGTTTTCTTGATCGTAGCTATTTGAACAGGATTAGATGAAATCACAACGTTGTTTTGATTGTCATCTCACTTCTGCCCAAGGATGTTGAATGCATTCAATTATTTATTGAACATCTGAATCTCTTCTTTGGAGAAAATTGTATTCCGTTCATTTGCCCACTTTTATTGGATAATTTATTAGTTTGAAGGTTTTAAATTTTGTAATTCCTTATTCTAGATATCATTGCCTTATTTGATGCCATTTTTTTCCTGGTACAGTTTGTTTTCCTACCTCCATGTACCCTTTCACGTTGATGATTGTTTTCTCTGTGGTCCAGAAGTTTTTGTTTGTTTCTTTGTTTTTCATAAAATATTATGTGCTAATTTCAGGTAATATTTCCCACATTATTGGAATTTTTCAGAAAATCATTTCCTCTACTTATAATCTAATGTACTTTACTTGTTCCCTGTTATTTTACTTGTAATCTTGAACAAAAATAACTCAAGTGTGTAACTTTAAATATCCATTTGAATTAATTTTTGTTGAAGGTAAGAGATTTGAATATGGTTTCAAGGATTGTTTTCAGTGAGACTGAGAATTTTTTACTATATTAACTTTTCTAATACATTATCATGGAAGGTCTTTTTATCTTAACTCAAAAAACCAAAAAAAAAATCAATAGCCTTCTTTTATACAAATGTCAATCAGACTGAGAAAGAAATCAAGAAAACAACATCCAGGACAATAGCTAAAAGCAATAAAATATCTTGAGGCAACCTTAGCCAAGCAAGTGAAAGACTTGTAAGACAAAGATTTCAAGTCTTTGAAGAAATAAATTGAAGAAGATATCAGAAGTTGGGAAGAGCTCCCATGCTTATGGATCAGTGGAACTAACATAATAAAAATGCCATCCTGAAAATAGCAATCTACAGATTCAGTGCAATCCCCATCAACATCTCATTCACTTTTCTATTCCCTGATTATTGTACTAAAACATTGAAATGTATATTGAACAAGAGAAGGAAGAGTGTGCCCGCATCTGCCCTTCACAATTATTGCATAATACTTTTACCCTTCACCCGCTGAGTATATCTCTGACTATAGGTTTCTTATATACATCATTACTATGTTGAGATATATCCCTACCACTTCCAGTTGATTCTGAGATTTTATTATAGAAAGTATGTAGAAATTTCTCAAATATATTTTCTGTAACTGTTGAGATGTCAATGTGATTTTCATTTTTAATTTATATGTTATATCACATTTATTGATATATGTATATTGATCTATTTTGTACTCTTGGCATGCAGTCTACTTAGTATTTGTGTATAATCTCTTATGGAATCTTGAATGTAATTTATAATAATTTGAATGTATTTTCTCCATCTATGTTCATCAATGAGATTGGTCTATAGTTTTCCATTTTTTGTTACAATGTTTTTTTTTATTATCCAATTTTAGGGTGTCTTACAAATTTCATAACGTAAGTTGATAAGTTACTTTCCATGTATAATTTGTAGAAATGCTTTTATAAGTACTGGCATTAGTTCTTCATTAACATTTTTTTATAATTACACAATGATGCACCTTTCCTAGGATTCAACTTCTAAGAATTAAACTAATCATATTCTTTCCCAAAGTTTTTGTTCTAAGAAATATTTTTTACAAATTATTTCTTAAACTTTATTTCTTTCAATGAATCTGTTTAAGTTGCTAGTATCTTATTGGTTTAACATCAGTAAGCCATATGTATCTTAGGATTTGTCTTTTTCTTTTAGATTTCTCCATGCTTTGGAAATAAATTTTTGAAGTTTTCCCTATTTATCTTCTGGGTTAGAATATCTTGTAACATCCTCTTTTTGCAATTATTATTTAATAATTTGGGTTATCTCTCTCTTTATCTCTCTCTCTCTTTCTCTCTGTCTGTCTCTCACTTTCTCTCTCTCTCTCTCACAAAGGTTACTGGACAGTTCACCAATATTAATTTTTCACATACTGTTTTTGTTTGCTAATATTTCTTTAATTTCCATTTCATTAATTTCTGCCCAGATATTTATTTTTTACTACTTAGTATTTTATTTAGACTCATTCTTGTTTCTTTCAAGACCTTAAATCATATTTTATCTTAGCTGAAACCTCTGTGGTATTTTAAGGATTTTATCTTTAAGTATGTGTGTATCTGCATCTTATACACTTGTGAATATAATTCCTGTGCCAACCAAGACCAGAAGATGATGCTGGATTTCTTGGAGGTGGAGTTATAGCGTATTGTTTGCTACCCAATATGGGTGCTGGGAGTAGAACTCAGTCCACTTGGGGCTCTCTTGAAAAGAAGGATGAGTTCTTAACCTCTGTAACATCTCTCCAGCCCTCTATGTGATATTTTAATATAAGCATTCATAGCTGAGAATGAGGTAGTGGAGTCACTTAATGGGTACCCAATAATTTCATTATAGAGAAAGAGGGAGCCCCAATATCTGGTCTATATAAATAATTACATATTATGCATGTATACGTATATTTATGTACATATTTATACATCTATATGAATTATATAACAATTGTAATTGTTATGCAATCTTGACCAATTGTTTCTATTATTAAAATGTAGTGACCTTAATGCCTCTCTTGACAATGTTTACTTTAAGTCTCTGTTTTCATATATTAGAATAGCTGTGCCAACCTATTTGGAGATAAAGGCAATTGTATCTATTCTGTACATTGAACATACTGCTATCTGCAAACACTCCTAACCATTAAACTTTAACTTGCAATAAATATTGTAAATCTTGATAATCAAGTATATTATAATTAACTAAATAAAACAATCACAGACATAAGAGTATCATAGCAAATGATACCCCCCACACTCACAGTGTAACTAGAGCTCTTCTGTTGAAATGGTTCATGCCCATTTTTAATTCTATCCCGTAAAACAGAAAGCAGGTTGTTGTGTGTTGATTAACTTGCAAAGATCCTTTCAATTCACCTGCTAGGTGATAAAACTATTTCAACCATTTTAATTCTATGACATTTGATCAGAGAACAGGATTGGCCCCTTTCATCTTCAAAAGGTCATTTTTTTTTTGGCCTCCAGAAGACTATATAGTCTTAATTGTACTCCTTCACATCTATTTGTTTATCTGTTGTCTGCTTGACTTAGCTGTGTATTATAATTTGATACTTAGATAAAGGACTTGTAGAATAAATGATGATTTTCCCGCATAGGACAACACGGACTCAGACCCGATTGCTTTTCCACTGTTTATTTACTGTTCTGAATAATAGCTCTCTACTCTCATCACTGGTTAATTTGGAACCAGTCACAGTAAAATAGCTCAGGAAATCTTAGCCCACTGGAATTATGAAAACTAGCCAGTTTTTAACCTGCACCTTCCCCTTATTTCTTTTCAGCACAACTACAAAAAAGATTCTTGCCTAAGCCTCTCACCCATACCAGTAATCCATGTTCAACTCTAGTACTTTATGTTCTGGCCTCAAAGGTGATAAAGCAAAATATCTTAAATTGCTGAGGAGTTATTGACTTTTCAGTTTTGTTCATCTCCTGTAATGAAAGCCTAGTCTTTCCAGAAAAATATTGTCAATAATAATAACAATAATAAATAGTTAATAGTTAAAAATATGCTTATGGAATTTTATAGAACTTCAGGTCATATATTCATTAATGATTGTGTTGTTGGGTACATTGTACTGTTGAGTTATTGAATTTACTAGACATCTACCAAAAAAACAATATTACAGAGTCCTAAGCAAAGTTTTTAAATTATCTGCTTGATATATATTATGCATATAATATATATGTAATATTATACATTATATAATACTATATCATAAATAATATATTATATATACTGTTTAAGAGGATATTCAACTTATTTGTCATGTCCTTGAAAAGTATACAGTTTTGTTTAATATAAGTATAATTAATGGAGATGATAAGTGATGTTTAAAGAAAAAACTGTAATTTACAAGTCTTCTAAGAGTTATTCTACTCATTTATGAAATTATATGAATAACAATGACAATGCTTATGTATTTGAATGACTACTTGAACATAGTTATTTATGGTGTATATGGAACATGACTTTAGGTAGAAAGATAAAATCTGGTCTCATCCTATACTTGCGCTAGCACTTGCATATCTGTAGACATATTTAATCATGAATTTCTTCCTTTTTACTCTGTCTAATATTACTCTTGAGTATTATAGTAGTTTTGTTGTTCTAAATGCAGGTGCTAGCATCACTAGCATATGTACTTTATTTTTGTATGTTCAAAGCTTAATAGAAATGTTTTTATGTTTATTTATTACTTTAGATTACATCTCCATCACAGTGCCCTCTTTCCACCTCTCCCAGTCCCTCCCTCCCACCCTCTACCCCCTCCCATCCTCTACCCCCTATCCCTTCCATCCCACTCCTCCAGAGTGGAGTGTTCTGACATATCAGTCCCCTGTTCCAGTTCAGCAGTCATATGAGGGCCAAGAGCCTCCTCATACACTGGGGGCCTACAAGGCAGCACCACTAGGGCAAAGTGTCTCATTGACAGGTAACAAAGTCTATGTTCCTGTTTCCTTTGGTGCATTGGCTGAAATATAGTTATCCTGTAGTACATGGCTAAAATCCAATTATATGTGAATAGATGCCATGTGCATCCTTCTGAGTCTTGGTCAGCTCACTCAGAATAAGCTTCTCTAGTTCTATTCATTTGGCTACAAATTGCATGATTTCATTATTTCTGATGGCTGAGTAGTATTCCATTGTGTAGATGTACCACAGCTTTTTTGTAATCCATTCTTCGGTTGAGGGACAAGTGGGTTGTTTCTAGATTCTATCTATTACAAATAAGGCTGCTATGAACATAGATGAGGATATGTTCTTGTGGTTTGGTGAAGAATCTTTTGGATATTTACCCAGAAGTGGTATGGCTGGGTCCCGAGGCAGAGCTATTCCAAGTTTTCTAAAATATCCCTAGACTGATTTCCATAGTGGCTGTACAAGCTTGCACTCCCACCAGCAATGGAAGAGTGTTCCCTTTTTCCACAACCTCAGCATCCAGCATGTGCTGTCATTTGAATATTTAATCTTAGCCATTCTGACAGGAGTGAGATGGAATCTCAAAGTCATCTTGAGTTGCATTTCTCTGATGATTAGGGATGTTGTTGCATTTCTTCAAGTGTCTCAGCCATTAGTGATTCCTCCTTTGTTAATTCTCTGTTTAGCACTGTTCCCCATTTTTTGACTGGATTATTTGGTTTCTTGGCATTTAGTTTCTTGAGTTCTTTGTAAATTTTGGATATTAGCCCTCTGTCAGATGTAGGGCTGGTGAAGATTTTTCCCAATCTGTAGGCTGCCATTTTGTTTGAATGAGAGTATCTTTTGCCTTACAGAATAGATACAATTGCCTTTATCTCCAAACAGGTTGGCACAGCTACTCTACTTTCCTGCTCACCCTACTGTCTCCAGAAGACCGACATTCCATGATCTTACATTGGCTTTTGGTTACTGTTTTTTTTTTTTCTTTCTGCATTTCAGCTCTGATTTGTACCTTTTGGTTATCTAGGAAGAGACTTCACTTATTGCAAATCTGTGAATGATTTCAACATTTTTTCTTTCCATTACAGCACACATACAGATTCCTTTACTTCTCTCTGTAACCACAAGTGTAATGTCTGTGGAATTTTCTTCCTCAGCATTTCACTTTTGAATTATTAATGGATAATGATTCTAATCTTCCAAAATATTATTTGTACACAGGGAAGAATATCCCCTGTGAAGAAATCCAATCTGCTCTTTTGCTATCTACTGTCCAAAAAGTGAGTGAAGAAATTTGATCAAGTTAAGCCCCTTCCTGAAGTTACCCACCCCTTGATTTCTATGGCTTATGTAAGAAGAAGGTTGAATTTACAACCTACTTTGCCATATCCTTGCCTGCAGGGTCTTCATGGGCCATTTCTAAACCTCTCTCTCTCTCTTTCACAATACCATGTGTGGTTTATGAAGGATGTAATTGGATATCAGCATGAAGACTTGGTTACTCACATATGTGTGTCAAGATTTTCAGCATAGGCTGGAGCTGGAGCTGTGCACAGTGGAGCATAAATATCAGTGCCTACGGAACATCTCTATCAGTTATTAATTGAGAAATTTTCACCTTAAAGTTTTTGTAAAGGCATAATGTCAAGGTAGCTTTATTCATACATTAACAATATGTTATTTAGATTCCTTACTGTTAAATATTATATAAAATATATAAAGAACCATACTAGTATTTGTCCTTCAACCATTTATACAGAGCCAGTGACCTACAAAACAGAAACTTTTGCCTCCATTAATGTTGTTAATTGTTTGATAGCTGTCTTCTTTTATTCCACAGCTTTTCTATAATAAGTGATTGCATGTCTTTCTTTTCTTTATAAAATTCTTCTTATTCAAAGTTTAAGTGAGAAATGGTTTTACCTGAGATATTTTCTAAGGTTTTTCCACCATATGAAGGATGATAGAAAAAAGAGTTTAGTTTTATGGATTTCAGCCAACTTAATTTAATGACAGCCAATGTTAATTTTGTGTTAGAAACCCAATTATGTTACTCTTGTCAAAAAAATGTCTCATTATCCAGGTGTTTCAAAACTTTATCACTTTTCAAGTAGATAAATTTTGGCCTCCTCATCTTTAAAAGATTCCCTTCACTCTTATTTTTCATTAAAAGTCAAGACTTCAATGAATACAAATTCTAAACCCGAAGATGTCCAATTATGTCTGCACACATATGCCCTTTAGAATTTCCTTCTTATTATAAAAAAAAGATAAGTAGATTTTAATATGTGCCCTTGATTCTTTTTTTTTTTAAGGTCTTTCTTTTTTCTTTTTTTGGGGGGGTTTGGTTAGTTGTTGTTGTTGTTTATTTATTGCTTCAAGTTACATCTACCTCACAGTGCCCTCATTCCACCCCTCCGGGTTCCACTCTCCCACCCTCTCCTCTCTCTCCCATCTTTCCCACTCCTCTGATGTGGAGAGTCCCTACATATCAGTCCCTCTCAGTTCAATAGTCCTATGAGGGCTAAGAGCTTCGCTTTGCACTGGGGGCCAACATGGTGGCACTTCTAGGGCTAACTGTCCTGTTAATAGGTTACAAAGTCTATGTTCCTTATCCTTTTTGTGTATTGGTTGTAGGATAGTTGTCCTATAATATATTGCTGAATTATAAGTGAGTAGATGCCTGAGTGAGCTAACCCAGACTCAGAAAGATGCACATGGCATTTACTCACTTGTAATTGGATTTTAGCCCTTGATTCTTAGCATCACCTGTGAGGTAGACTTATGTGCTTCCATCTTCTTAAAGACACACTCTATTAAGTTTTATCTTTTCTTCCTTATCATTCACCTTCTTTCATTTCCTGTCTTCTTCCTTTCCCTCTTTTCTTGCTCTCTTTGTCTCTGTGTACTTAAGTCAATTTGCAATCACTAGTGACAAGAAGTAATCAAATCATCACTGTAGCCTTGCTTTGTGGTGTGAACTGATTTTCTTCATACTCACATAAATTCTTCAAAAATTTGACTACTTATTGCTACTACTTTTTCACTTTACACTGATATCTCAATGTACCACATAGAAGAACCAATCCTTGTATTGTGACTATCTCAGATAGTCACCAATGTCTTACTAAGTGCTACAAACATTTTTATATACTTGATCACAATTGTCATACTTGGTAGACTTTGTTTACACACTTCTGCTTCTTCCCTTGTTTCATAGTTCCTTTGAAGTTCCTTGCAGAGATCCATCTTCACATATCTCTGTACCAAGAGCATTTGGAAACCTTCACAGAAGGACCATTTTCTTCCTCCTCCTGCTCCTTCTCCTTTTGTCTTCTTGCTCTTCCTCCCCCTTCCTTCTCCTCCTTTTCCTCCTCCAATTTTCCATTCTTCCCTCCCTCCTACTCCTTTTTTCTCTGCCCTACTTGTATAATCATATTTTCCTATCATAAAATTCATCCAACACACATGACAAATATTCTTTGTGTTAGTTTTTCAGCTTTGTAACAAAAAGTCATAGGAGGGAAGCTTTACTTGGTCTTGATCATGGATCACGGAGGCTTCAGTCAGTGGCAGATAGGCTTTCTTCTTTTTGTTCTAAGGAACATGTTGAACAATCAAGGAGGGGAAGATGCTACGTGTTACTTGACTAACAGAAGCTGACAAGAAGACACTATGATGGAGATGTAACCTAAAGCCATAAATAAATAATTTTTTTAAAAAAAGAAAGAAAATGGGGGAATTTCACCACCACTAGACAAAGAACTATAGGTAAGTGATGACAACTGGGAGAAAAATAAATTCTTACTTTTGTCTATGTAAACAAAACTGTAACCGTGTAAAAATAAATTATACTCTTTATAAAGAAAAAAATCTAATCAGCAAGGTGAAGATGACTCTTAGTAGAGTTTTTAAGAATTCTATTCTAGAAGAGAGAGCAGCAATTAGCTGTCTAATGGCAAATTGTGAGCACTTAAATGTAAAAACCATACAGACTGAGCAGGCTGTACTTAGGAATATGTACTTATATACATACACATATGTGCATGCAATGACAATTAATGAAAAAGGAGGACATGAATTTGAATTAACATTTTGTTTGGCTAAATTATTTATATTTTCAGTCTTGTCTTCAATGCCTAAGATCTTTCTATTTTAATTTTTTCATTCTTCAAGTTACACATCTCAATCATATCCCCCCTCCTTCCCCTCCCTGTCCCATCCCCCAATCTTCTTCCCCCTCACCTTCTCATTTGCTTTTTTTTTAATTTAAGCTATTTTTTACCCTCCCAACAGCTCCCCCTTTTTAGTCTAATAAACAGCTCTTTTTCTTATAACAATAAATACAATACAAAGCAAAAGGAACAATTAGGCCACAATTATGAAAATTATAAGATATAAAATATATTCCCATGAAAAGAGCCATATTGAACAGGTTGAACCGTTTATGGTCTTTTTTTTTCCATTTTCCCATCCTTACCATCTCCATAATTTGAACATATGAAGTAATATTTAAGAACAAATTCTTCATTTAATATGGCAAGTGATATTACTATTCTATTACTATTCTATCTATCTCAATGAGTTTAAAGTTCTATGCTTAACTCAGTTTCCATCCTAACTTGCATTACCAACTTTAAAACACCTTCTTACACCTACAGCATCCTTTTAATTCCTAGAACATCCTTTTATTATCTATTGTTCTTTGTTCATGAGTCTTATCTCTGAGGTTTCTGTTTGAGGTCCAAATTTTGCATTTCCAGTTTTATCTCAGTTTGGGTGTTGTTTAGTGAGTCCACTTGTGCTTCCAGTATATCGCATTTCTCAGTACCTACTATTGTAGGCTTGGTAGACTTTAGTGGAGACATACTGATCTGCGGGTGACTGATTCTGTTTTTATGCAGGTGTTTGGGTTTGGGGTGATTGTAATTCTCGGTGTTGATATCTCATCTTGTCTTTGTTGTGTGGGTGTTCTATTCATTTCTGTGGCCCCTGTGGAACTTAGGAGAATGGGATAGCTCTGGGTTTCCTCAAAGGGTGTGCTTTATGATGAGTTTGGGGTCTTATATAGACTGTGTTCCTAGGTATTGAAGGACCAAGGGGAGGGGTATATGGGAGAGTTTGGATAAGATAAGAGAAAGGAGAAATCTTGTAGCTATATCATAATGATACCAATATATATATAATTAAATGAAGAACTTGTTCTTAAATATTACTTCATATGTTCAAATTATGGAGATGGTACGGATGGGAAAATGGGGAAAAAAAAAGACCATAAACGGTTCAGCCTGTTCAATATGACTCTTTTCAGTCAAATTTTTTCCCCAAGCCATGTTATATTCTGGTTTTCAAATGACCAAAGAGAGATGTGCCAAACGACTAAAATAAGCACCATTTTCATGAATTTCTGGCTCATAAAACAGAGTTTTGGATAGCATACAAAAAAAAAACATTTTCAATAGATTTTATGTTTAGATTGGCCACAAATAAAGATGTGAATTCTCACATGTTGGAACTTTTCAGAAGACAAAAATGAAAAGAAGATTTTTTTATACACCTCTAACCAATTTAACACCAATACCTTTCCCTAAAATAGCTGCTCATGACAAAACAACCTTTGAAAGTCCAGCTTTGTTTGTACTAGATGTCAATATGTATCTGTTTCTGTTGTTGTATTTTAGTAGTAGATACACTTAAGCAACAATTTAATGAATCTTTTTAATTATATTACTCCATGATTTTTTTTCTTACTAAATTACAAAAGAAAGTTGCAGCCTCTGCTAAGAGTATATACATACACATAAACATGCATGTATATATGTATGTATGTAGGTTTGTATTCAAAAGATAATTTTTTCATGTCAGTGAATTTTATATAAACACACATCATTAATTCACATTCAGTACATGCTTTCTTGCCTCTATGTAAGAAACACATCAGACTCTCAAATTATGGAACCCCAAATCTTCTACTCTAAAAGACAACATTTTTTCTACTTTATTGCTTGCAATGCACATGTGGAAAACACAATGCAAATAACTACAAAAAGCTTCAAATATTATAGACTGTTTGAAATCCATAGATGTAATTTTGTTTTTGTCTTGGATAAACTGCTGGGACTTGTGATTAAAAGAATATAGTCTAAAGCCTGATATTTAAAGATTTAAATATTTGAAACTTGGAGGAAATATGGAATTGCAATATAAGAATTTGAAAATACCTTGGCAATTGAGGGAAATGAACTAACCTCATGTGATGAAAATTAGCTGGATTAATCTGAGGTTTTTAGTTGAGAATAAGGAAAGCACACAAATGTTTAACCGAGTAACTGCACAAACACAGAGAAGGAAAAGCACTATTGGTTTTAAATATACATGACAGTTTCTTGACAACAAAATCAAAGACAGCAACAGTGAATCAAGCTAATAACGAGTCATTGTGAACCACACTGCTAAGGGTTGTCATTTTCATTGGGTTATATTGATAGACATACAGAGTAAGAACAGTGATAGGAGCACAAAATAAGGAAAGTGACAGCTCTGCCTGTCCTTGGGTGGGATTGTGGTGTGCTCATCTATAATCACTGACTTTAAGATATGTATTGATAAAGAAGATGACGTCCAAAGCTGGAAACCAGCATCGTGAAGGGAATTGACAGCATGGCAGATGAAGCATCCTTACAGGAATTGTAGATATTGAGTCTACACATGAGAAGGCTCAAAGGCAATTTGAGAGCTCTTCTCAAATAGCCCAAGAGCTTTCATGTGTGAGATGCCTTCAATTGGCTGTTGATAGCCCTGCAGTTTAAAGCTGGAAGGAAAAGTGGAAACTCCACATAGCCTAATTTTAGCTGAATGTAGAGTAGGGTGCTCTACCACTCACAGCTGTCCATTCCTACCTCAGGCAGTCCCCATGAGGGCTGAGCCTCAGGCCATAATGGTTTCTACATCACTGTCAGCAATCAGGCACATCCTGGACAAACGCAAATTTGGCATTGTTAAAGAAGAAATGGCACATTAGATGACAACTGTTTGATTGCCGTGGAAATTCACCCACCTCTCACTCTTGTGGGAGTCTGCACAATGTACACTTCTATCTTTCAGGCCATTGAACGCATATATTCATCCCAATAACTGCCCGTCTTAAAGACTGAGGGCTTTATTTGGTTTGGTTTATAAATTTAATTTATAGCATTACGATATTTGTATGTAGCAGTTGCATAAAGAAAATATGCACTTCCATTTATAAATATTCATATACATTTTCATGGACATCACACTAGTTTATTTCACAATTTTATGAAAATCCAATAAAAATATAAAGGGGTAAGTACTTCAACAGAGCAAATCTTAGTAAAATGTAAATATCAAAATAATTTCAAAGTCATTATGGATTCCTCCTTTGTGAATCCCTGTTTAACTTTGTTCCCTATTTTTTGATTGGATTATTTGGTTTCTTGGCATTTAATTTCTTCAGTTCTTTGTAAATTTTGGATATTAGCTCTCTGTCAGATGTGGGGTTGATGAAGATCTTTTCCCAATCTGTAGGGTGCCATTTTGTTCAAATGATAGTGTCTTTTGCCTTACAGAAGCTTTTCAGTTTCATGAGGTCCCATTTATTGATTGTTGGTCTTAGATCCTGAGATCCTGTTGGTGTTCTGTTCAGGAAGTTGTCACATGTGCCGATGAGTTCCAGGGTTTTCCCCACTTTCTCTTCTAATAGATTTAGTTTGTCAGGCCTCATGTTAAGGTCTTTGATCCACTTGGACTTAAGTTTTCTAGAAGGTGATAAGCATGAGTTTAATTTCATTCTTTTACATGTCGCCATCCAGTTAGGCCAGCACCATTTGTTGAAGATGCTGTCTTTTTTTTTTTCCATTGTATGGTTTTGGCTTCTCTGTCAAAATTTAAGTGACCATAGGTGTGTGGGTTCATTTCTGGGTCTCAGCTATCAAAAACAACAAAATTATGCAATTATGAAGTGGCTCTTGGCCCTCATATGACTGCTGAGTTGGGGCATGGGACTGATTTGTAGGACACTCCACTCTGGAGGAGTGTGGTGGAAGATATAGGGTATAGAGGGTGGGAGTGCAGGACTGGGAGGGGTGGAAAGAGGGCACTGTGATGGAGATGTAACCTGAAGTAATAAATAAACATAAACAAATTTCTTTTTTATAACTTCTGAGTGTTTCAATAAATTCCCAGATAACAAACTTCTTAGAAAAAGGGCTACAGATACATTTTACTACAACAGTAGTACAGTCAAGCTCAAAGAACACAGCAGAAAGTATACTTCTGATAGAAGTAACCAGTGCCTGAGAAGTAATATCTACAAACTTTCTTTTCAGAGGAAGCCGGTATTTAGTTCATGAACATAACAAAATGTATACAACTATCTTGGCTTAATTTTTTTCTCCCGTTTTCTTTTTTTAAAATAAATTTATTTATTTGTTGCTTCAGGTTATATCTCCATCATATTGTCCTTTTTCCCCCCTTCCCAGCACCACCCTCCCATCTTCTACCCCCTAACCCTTCCATCCTGCTCCTCTGGAGAAGAGTGTCCCTACATAACAGTCCCTTGTCACAGTTCAGAAGTCATATGAGGGGCAAAAGCCTCTTCATGCACTGGGGGCCTACAAGACAGTACCACCAGTGAAAAGTGTCTCATTTCTAGGGGGGGGGGGATTAAAAAACAAACCAACCAACAAACAAACAAACAAAAGCAAACAACAACAAAAAATAAAAATATAAAAAGTCTATGTTCATGCTCCCTTTGATGCATTGGTTGTAGTATAGATATCCTGTACTATATAGCTAAAATCCTACTATAAGTGAATAGATACCATGTGGATCCTTCTGAGTCTGGGTTAGCTCACTCAGGATGAGCTTCCCTAGTTCCATCCATTTTGGTTGCAAATTGCATAATTTCATTGTTTCTGATAGCTGAATAATGTTCCATTGTGTAGATGTACCACAGTTTTTTAATCCATTCTTCAGTTGAGGACATCTGGGTTGTTTCCAGTTTCTAGCTATTACAAATAAGGCTGCTATAAACACAGATGAGGAGACTTCCTTATGATTCCGTGAGGAGTTATTTGGATGTATACCCAGAAGTGGAATGGCTGGGTCCTGAGGCCAAGCTATTCCAAGATTTCTAAGATATCGCCATACTGACCTCCATAGTGGTTGCACAAGCCTGCACTCCCACCAGCAATGGAGGAGAGATCTCCTTTCTCGACACCCTTATCACCATGTGCTTTCATTTGAGCTCTTTTTTTATTATTTTTTATTTCTTCAAGTTACATCTCAATCGCAGTCCCCTCCCTATTCCCCCTCCAGTCCCACCCTCCCACCCTCAAACCCCCATCCTCTTCCCTTTTTTTTTCTATTAAATTTAAGGTATATCTTATCTCCCCCTAAAGTTTCCCCTTTCAGTCCAACAAATGGCTCTTTCTCTTAAAATAATAAATACAATACAAAACAACAGAGGTAATTAGGCCACAGTTATGAGGGTTATATGGCTTAGCTTACATTCCCAATGTACAGTCCATATGTATTTGGTACCTGACTTTAACATTCCACTATTTAACCATCTCCATGAGTTTAAAGTTCTATATCTGACTCAACATTCATACTAACTTGAAACACAATTTTAAAAGAATCTTCTTAGATCTATAACACTCTCTTGACTCCTAAGCAACTCAAAATTTAATTATGAGACTCTAGCTATCTGTTCTTCAACCACCTGAGAGACCTTAGAGGGATAAATATATCTGATTTTATAGGAAGTACAGGGCCTACAGCTTCCCAAATGAAGAAATGACATACCAGTGGATGCCTGGACAGTTCCCATTTTCTCTCCATACATTACAGCATCGATGTTCAATCATTTGGCCCCGTTTCTCTGACAGACATTGATTGTAGAGCAGGGGTTATGAAGGACTAACCTACCCTGCCTTGTCAGAGCTAGGCTGTTGACTTACCTGCTTCCAGGTTTTGTCCTTTTCGGACAGCATTCTGTCTACAGTTGGAGCAAGGGGCTTTTCCTACCAAGAGATAGGCTTGCGACTAATTCAATCATCTCCCACTGGAGATTCTTCGATGCTCATCTTCTACTTGGAGGAGAATAGGGGGTGCTTTCAGGAGTTGATATATCTTGATATAAAAAAAATATAAAGTTACAAAAAAATCTTTGAATGCCATATTCTGCAGATCTATTGTGGTTTTTGAAGAGGCCCTATCTATCTCTTATATTAGGGTAAGCAGATGTTGCTTATCTCGTAGCAGGTTTATTTCTGATTAGCATAGAAAGTAACTATAATAGGCTGTCATAGTACCTAACAGAATGACCGGCTTGCATAACTATTAGTTTTCATTTCTTAACTATCCTAAACAATTTATGACAATTAGTAGTAAAAGGCCTAAACATTCCATTTCATTTTTTTCTTTACCTCCTAACCCTTCCATCCCATTTCTCTGGGGTGGGGTGTCCTTATATAACAGTTCCTCACCTCCGTTGAGAGATCATATGAGGGCCAAGAGCCTCCTCATTCATTGGGGGTCTATGAAGCAGTACCATCAGTGAAAAGTGTCTCGTTGCCCGGGAGAGAGAACTATTAAACAAACAAACAAACCATTAAGCAGACAATAGATATAAAGGCTAATATATATATATATATATATATATATATATAACTAATTATAAAAATAAATAAAAATTAAAAAGGAAGAAGTCTATGTCCAAGTTCCCTTTGGTGTGTTAGTTGTAGTATCAATACCTTCTACTATATAGCTAAAATCCTACTATAAGTGAATAGATGCCATATGCGTCCTTCTGAGTCTGGGTTAGCTCACACAGGATGACCTTTTCTAGTTCCGTCCATTTGACTGCAAATTGCATAATTTCATTGTTCCTGATAGCTGAATAATATTCCATTGTGTAGATGTACCACAGTTTTTTAACCCATTCTTCGGTTGAGGGACATCTGGGTTGTTTCCAGTTTCTAGCTATTACAAATAAGGCTGCTATAAACATAGATGAGGAAACTTCCTTATGATTCCGTGAAGAGGCATTTGGGTGTATTCTGTAAGACAAAAGACACTGTCATTCTAACAAAACGGCAGCCTACAGACTGGGAGAAAAATCTTCACCAACCCCACATCTGACAGAGGGATAATATCCAAAATCTACAAAGAACTCAAGAAATTAAATGCCAAGAAACTAAATAATCCAATCAAAAAATGGGGGACAGAGCTAAATAGAGAATTCACAAAGGAGGAATCCCTAATGGATTAGAGACACTTGAAGAAATGCTCAACATCCTTAATCATCAGAGAAATGCAACTCAAGACGACTCTGAGATTCCATCTCACACCTGTCAGAATGGCTAAGATCAAAATCTCAAATGACAGCACATGCTGGTGAGGGTGTGGAGAAAGGGGTACCCTACTCCATTGCTGGTGGGAATGCAGGCTTGTGCAACCACTATGGAGGTCAGTCTGGCGATATCTTAGAAAACTTGGAATAGCTCTACCTCAGGACCCAGCCATACCTCTTCTGGGTATACACCCAAATGCCTCTTCATTTGAGCTCTTGATCTTAGCCCTTCTGACAGGTGTGAGATGGAATCTCAGAGTCGTCTTGAGTTGCATTTCTCTGATAATAAACGATGTTGAGCATTTCTTCAAGTGTCTCTCAGCCATTAGGGATTCCTCCTTTTGTGAATTCTCTATTTAGCTCCATCCCCTATTTTTTGACTGGATTATTTGGTTTCTTGGCATTTAATTTCCTGAGTTCTTTGTAGATTTTGGATATTATCCCTCTGTCAGATGTGGGGTTGGTGAAGTTTTCTCCCAGTCTGTAGGCTGCCGTTTTGTTTGAATGACAGTGTCTTTTGCCTTACCGAAGCTTTTCAGTTTCAGGAGGTCCCATTGATTGATTGTTGCTCTCAGGTCCTGAGCTTTTGGTGTTCTGTTCAGGAAGTTGTCACCTATGCCAATGAGTTCGAGGGTTTTTCGCACTTTTTCTTCTAGTAGATTTAGTGTGACCGGCCTTATGTTAAGGTCTTTGATCCACTTGGACTTTAGTTTTGTACAAGGTGATAAGTATGGGTCTAACTTCATTCTTTTACAAGTGAACATCCAGTTGGATCAGCACCATTTGTTGAAGATGCTGTCATTCTTCCATTGTGCTTTTTTGGCTTCTTTGTCAAAATTTAGGTAGCCATAGGTGTGTGGTTCCATTTCTGGGTCTTCAATTCGATTCCATTGATCTACTGGTCTGTTTCTATACCAATACCAAGCTGTTTTTACTACTATTGCCCTGTATTACAGCTTGAAATCTGGGATGGTGATACCTCAAGATGTTTTTTTATTGTACAGGATTGATTTAGCTATTCTGGGCTTTTTGTTGTTCCATATGTAATTGAGAATAGCTCTTTCCAGGTCTATAAAGAATTGTATTGGTATTTTCATAGGAATTGCATTGACTCTATATATTGCTTTTGGTAGGATGGCCATTTTTATTATGTTGATCTACCTACCCATGAGCATGGGAGATATTTCAATCTTCTAAAGGCCTCTTCCATTTCTTTCTTCATGGGCTTGAAATTCTTATTGTACAGATCCTTTACTTGCTTGGTTAGAGTTATCCCCAGGTGTTTTATATTGTTTGTGGCTATTGTTAAGGGGGCTGTTTCCCTTATTTCTTTCTCATCCCATTTGTTTGTTGTATATAGAAGGGCTTCTGATTTTTTTTTTTTGAGTTAATTTTGTATCCAGCCACCTTGCTTAAGGTGTTTTTCAGCTTCTGTGTTCTCTGGTGGAATTTTTGGGGTCACTTATGTATACTATCATATCATCTGCAAATAGGGATAATTTGACTTCTTCGTTTCCGATGTTTATCCCCTTGATGTCCTTTAGTTGTCTTATTGCTCTAGCAAGAACTTCAAGTACTATATTGAAGAGGTATGGTGAAAGTGGGCATCCTTGTCTTGTCCCTGAGTTCAGAGGAAATGCTTCGAGTTTCTCTCCATTTAATTTGATGTTGGCCACTGGCTTGCTGTATTTTGCCTTTATTATTTCTAAGTACGGTCCTTGTATGCCCGTTCTCTCCAGAACTTTTAGCATGAAGGGGTGTTGGATTTTGTCAAATGCTTTTTCTGCATCTAGCGAGATTATGTGTTTTTTTTTCCTTTCATCTTGTTTATATGGTGAATTATGTTGATAGACTTTCATATGTTGAACCATCCCTGCATCCCTGGGATGAAGCCTACTTGGTCATGTTTTACGATACTTTTGATGTGTTCTTGAATTTGGTTTGCTAGTATTTTATTAATTGTGACAGCTCATATTAGTGACTTAACAGCTAAACTGGGTGAATTAAAAAAAAAAAGAAGCAAACACTCCCAAGAGGAGGAGAAGGCAGGAAATCATCAAACTTAGGGCTGAAATCAACAACTTAGAAAGAAAAAGAACTGTGCAAAGAATCAATGAAACCAATAGCTGGTTCTTCGAGAAAATCAACAAAATAGACAGACCCCTAGCCAAATCAACTAAAAGGCAGAGGGAAAAAACCCAATTCAACAAAATCAGAAATGAAAAGGGAGAAATAACAACAGACATTGAGGAAATCCAGATAATATTTGGGTCTTATTTTAAAAATCTATATTCTACCAAATTTGAAAACTTAAGCGAAATGGACAATTTTCTTGATAGATTCCATCTACTGAAACTAAATCAAGATCAGATTAACAGATTAAACAGCCCTATAACCCCTAAGGAAATAGAAACAGTCATTAAAAATCTCCCAACCAAAAAAAGCCCAGGGCCAGATGGCTTTAGCACGGAATTCTACCAGACCTTCAAAGAGGAGCTAACTCTTCAAACTCTTTTACCGAATAGAATCAGAAAGAACATTGCCAAACTCATTCTATGAGGCCACAGTCACCCTGATTCCTAAACCACACAAAGACCCAACAAAGAAAGAGAACTTCAGACCAATCTCCCTCATGAACATAGATGTAAAAAAATAATTCAAAGGTTGTGGAAAACCCATGTATACCCAGTCATAGAACAAATTAAATCTGTAGCAGAGAAGAAAGTAAGTCACTCACCTTGATTATTAGAAATCAAAACCTGAGGACAGAGGCTGTATTGGCATTGAAAGAGTAGTAAAGGGTTAAATACATCATTGTGTCTTCATTATGTTGACTTCTTTTGTTGCTGTACTGACACACTTCCTTTAAGAACTCATGCATGTTAAGTGATGTGTTGTGAATTTGTCTAAAGTGGATCTTACATTCAGAAAACTGTATTTTACTTTCTATCTTTTGTTGGTGTTATTTGATACCTATTCCCACAGCAACTCCTAAGGTAATTAGAGTCTAAGTCCCTGCTACCCACTTCAAAACCATGCTGCTCTCAGCACAATGGTCTTACTCTTTAAATGTATCACCAGCAAAGTCTTTCCTTTCCTCTTTTAAACATTGCTGGTTTATTCACCAAGAGCCATAATTTAGTGGATATTTATTAATCCTTTGGAGCTGGTGAATGCAGTGAAAGGCTTATCTCGTGATTATGGAAAAGCAGTAGTATACCATAATACTCCATCTTCCCTGTGCATTAGGTCAGTCTTTATGAATGTTTCCTGTGAAATATAAATATCACTCATGGTTAGCATTGTATTTTGGTTTTTAAAGGACCACATTAGACTATCATTATTTCTTTTCTTCTTCTTCTTCTTCTTCTTCTTCTTCTTCTTCTTCTTCTTCTTCTTCTTCATCTTCTTCTACTTCTACTTCTTTTTCTTCTTCTTTCTTTTCTTCCTCCTCTTTCTCATTTTTAGTTTTCAGACTGAATTTTAATTACATTTTTTTCTTCCCTGACATCCCTCCAGACTCTCCCATATACTTTTCTCTGCTCTCCTTCATATGCATGGCCTCATTCTTATCAGTTGTTGTTGCATGCATATGTGTACTTGTATATGTATATATATTCCTAAATGTAACCTGTTCAATCCACATAATATTACTCATTCATGTGTATGTTTTCAGTGTTGACCATTTAGTATTAGACAACCAGTTGGTGCACTTTTCCCTGAGGAGCGCCTCATCTCCCATTCCCAGTTTTACTCAACTCCTTTTAGTTCTTTGCGTAGGGAATCAGGCCTCATGAACTCTTTCTTACACTGTTCAGCATGTCTTTTGACATGCTTCTTGTTCAGCTGCTGTCGGGGCAGTTATGTTACAGGTAACACATTGGAGTGTATTTTTTGATGTTACCAGGGGACAGGATCACAGAACAAACTCCCTGTTCTTCTGGTTCTTCCAGCTTTTTTGCCTCCTTTTTCTGTAAAACAGTTCCTGAGCTTTGGTTGTGAGAGTGTTTGTATATTTATTCATTGGATCTTCTCTCCATGTCTCTGCAAAATGATTAGTTGTGGTTTCTTGTAATCATCTCTATCTATTGGAGAGAAAAGTTTCTTGATTAGGGCAAGGACTTAAGATACACGCAATAAGAGGAATACCATGCCTGGTACTAGAAACCTAGCTACCTAATCAGTATTAGTGGAATCATGTTACTGGAAAAGACCCTGCAACCACTAATTGCTTTTTAAAACACCAAAACTGTTTGAAGCAATTTGAAATCAAGAATGACTGTCTCTATTTCTCTACCTTCCTCAAAATTTCATCTCTCTGCCTCCTAATAACTGGCTCTCTATCTCTGTCTCTCCCTCTCTCTCCCTCCATCCCCCCTCCCCCCTCTCTCAGACTCTCTCTTTCACATCTCCAAGGCTGTTAGCTTACTTAATGATCCTTAAACTTGAGTTCATTTTAGGAGGTAGGTAGATTCAGCACAAATTAATGATCTACAAATAATAAAAAGAGTACTTAAAGCATATGCTGTAATAATATAGACCATGACATCATTGTGTTTATGTTTTTAATTTGCAAGAATTCGGTCTTTAATCTTTAGTATATGTAAATTTAAAATACATGAATACTTTTAAAACATGAGTACACAAGGACATAAAGGTTCTGAATTTGGGAATAACCTTGCTTGATTTCAAATGAAAGCAAAACTTAACTTGGCCAACTTCCTTAAATAACAATATCAAAGTAAAACAACCAATCATAAAGTGATGCAAACTTATATATTTGTATTTAGTAACTTTCCAAGGATGTAGTAAACTACCTAGATATAAGCTTCAAAATCTATTCAGACATTTTGTTTGATTTTGGTGTTTACCTCACCTTTGCATTTACCATTAATGAGTTCTCCAGTTTTCAATTTTATATTGCAGGATTCCTGAGTAATAATTTGCTCAAACAAAATCATTACATTTTTATCATAGCTTAGATGATATTTTTACAGTACAAATTTCATTTACCTATTATATTTCCTCCAAGATTTAAAGTAAAGAGTTTTGCCTACAGATTGCTAAAAACAAAAGGGGGGGGGCATGATATGATTATGGCAGACTGCAATGATTTCTTTAAAATGCATGCCAGGAAAATAAAATATACGTCTAACTGAATCCTCTTTATCTGGTTCATATATTTAATGGATATAGTTTACCAGCAAAAGTGGCCTTATCTACAGAAAGAAAACTAAATATAAAGATCAAACTATTTTATATGTAAGTATATACTTAGGGTACTGTACTTCAGTTAATTTTTGAAATTAATTACTAAATGGATATTGTGTATTTTAATTATAGTTTAAAATAGTTTTATGACTTGGTTTCAAAGTCTTTATACATTGTAACAGAAGACAAGACATAAAATTCATCACCACAGGGCATGGAATGCTGGCTCTTATGAGATTTAATTGGTGATATATATAGTAATATTTCTAGTGGCCAAAAGATAGAATTGAAGTTCAACTAAGTGAGAGTAGTTCAAGTCAGAATTCAATCAGGTCTTTTCGTGTTAAAATTTATGACATAAATGCTACATTTTGCTAGCAAATCAAGAGAGAAAACTACAGAATGAATGATAAATAAATTAAAACAGTCATATATTCTTTCTTTCCCTTTCTATTGAGTAGTCATCAGTTATATAACTCTAAAGGAATCTAAAATATTTTCATATCAAATTTATGTAAATAAAATGATGTATGGAAACCAGCATAACACCAATATAATTAAAAGAAAATGAAATTTGTGAAACTGGCTTGGGATGGGCCTACCCTACATCCATAAATACTGTAAGTTTGCTCTAAATGTTTCTGCACTCCAGCTCAACATGTTTTAAAAGAATGGGGGGTTGAGGGTGGGAGGGTGGGACTGGAGGGGGAATAGGGAGGGGACTGCAATTGAGATGTAACTTGAAGAAATAAAAAATAAAGGAAAAAAAAAGATTGTAACTAAACTCGAAAATAGCTCAACCAGGATACTGAGGCAATCTATTATATGAAGCTCCTGAAATTTTGTCAAAATAGTATTATATAAAGCAAATCCTAATCATAGTCAGCCAGAGTGCTTCTGAATGTCAATCTCTTTAGGTTGGCTATTAATTTTGACTGGTCCATGTGCCGGTATGAAACATGATAATTCTAATTTGGTCCAGTACACTACTTCGTTCATGAGCTATTTTCTTGTTGAAATAACATTTTCTTCACTGAATTGCTATTAAATTTAGTCCTCAAAGTTCTAAATTCTTATCATTATGATCTGAAGTATTGAATATTATAAGCATGTAAGAAGTTTAAGTTTGATAAAGGCATAAATTAGATTCTTAGCAATGAAATTAAAAACATACAAAAAAGAAAATATTTTAAAATTTATTCTTCACTAATCATTTAAATATCTATTGAATATTGACAGTAGCATATATACATCTTAGAGATAAATGAATAGATCAAATATGAATGTTATTATCAGGAAGCACAGAGGATGGAGAATACTCAATGAAAATTAGTATTTGCCTCAAAAGTCTCACTACATGATTTCAGATCCCGAGCCACGGTATCTGAATATTTCATTTACCTATTATAAATGACAAGTAGTTCAAACCCTGCTAAGTCCTGTTGATCTCTGAAGAGAGATGGGAGCCTGGGAACTTTCAGAAACTCTCAGACTATTTACCTCACTCAATAAACTATGAAAATATCCTATCTCTAAGGAGGTGTAGCCAGTGCTATATGCCATGGTGTATGTGTGCCAACAACCACACATGAACATGCGTTCACATATACAAACACATACACGCTCTCTCTCATACATACAGACACATACACACACACACAAACAAAAAAAAAGATAACACAGAAATACACTATTGGAATCTTAGTAGGGCAATTTATTAAGTGGGAAATAGTCATTCAATGGTATTGAAAACATATTTTTAAATTAATTTATATTAAATTTTAGTAAAATACAATTACATCTTTTCTCCTTTTTCTGTCCTTCCCCTAACCCCTCCCATGACTCTTTCTTTCATCCCCACTCAATTGATGGTTTTGTATTATTACCATTTTTACATATACATATAAAATCATAAATATATTAATACTGTGTGCTGAGTCTGTTTTGTGTGGCTTGTGTGTGTTTGATTTGTACACCTACTTAAAAGACATATCTCTGAGGATGACAAATTCTCCTTTTAGCAGTCCTTATTTATCTGTATTTTTTCTCCGGGTGGGATGCCACTTAGGGTGCTTATCCCAAACTGAGACATACAATAAATGACCCACCCCACCACACACATCAAAAAGCAAAACAAAACAAAAACAGACAAACACAGAAACAAAATCATCAAAGTGATGAGATCAGGTGCAATCAGGGTGTTACAGAAGTCTGTGAGATTGCAAGATTAATTTATCCTAGAGAATGTTCTCACAACTCATAATCTAGCATAATGTAGCAATTCATTTTTCTCATCTCCTGAAACATTTATTCTACGAACAGAAGAGAAAATTCTCATGTGTAAACATTTTACTAATATTTATGGAGATATCTTTAAGTCACAAAGCATATATCTAAATATTTTAACTGTTCCCCAAAAGATAACAGTACATTTATGTGGAGACACAGAATATTGAATGTGAGCAGACTATGCAAGCAGTTATAATACTAAGAAGGTATTTCTACAGAGTACATTGATGGTATTCTTAATGTCAGTGAAAAATTAATGATACATAGAAATTGTGTGTTTCAGAAGCAGTAAGATTAAATGATCAATTAAATTCTATATTTTGAAAATATGGGAAATGAAGCTAAATAAAGACCACTTTTATTATAAAAGTACTTTTTTTGCACATGGGCAGAGTAGAAATAGAATTATTTAGCAGATGTACTTTGCTAGAACTGGAAATTAGAAACCAAAAGTGATGAGAGGACGTCATACTATTGTATGCAAAGTTCATAAATCTTACGTATACAATATTTCACGAAGGTGATTTTGGTCAAGATGTAACAAGTACCTTTCTGTCACTGGAGCTATACTCATGGCATTACTTAAAGTTGATTTTTGAGCACATTTCAGACTCCTGTCAAGGTATTGATTATCACCGCATTGTCTTAGATTTCCCACTTAAAAAGAGTTATGCTGTGCTCCTCCCTCGGGGACAAAAATACAGCAAGCACAAGCGTATATGGTAGATCAGGTTATATTTATGGTTTTAGGAATATATTTATTTATTCTTATATGTATCCTTTTATATGTAACAAAAAATAAATAAAAAGAGGACTACTTTGCAAAATATCAAGGAAAATAATATGCTAGAGTTTTGAAGGAGAAGAGTGATACATGAGACTATTACATTATAATCTCAAACCAAAAATAATTTAAAAATTAGTTTAGGAAGCTAGCATTGCATACAATTTCTGAAATTATCTTGAGTTGTACTGAGTCCTTTAGGTTAAATTACTTAAACCATAGTCTAAATAAAACATTCCCACTTTTTAAAAACAATTCTTGGGTTATAAATACAGAATATATATGCAAAAACACCACTAGCTTGTTGTGCAAACACCAACACATAGACAATGAGAGGATAACATGTGAAGTTCCTTTCAAATTAAATATAAGAATTTTAAGAGATTGAAGGAATTGAACTAAGTTAATTAATATTGATTTGATGCCTGTACAGCCTAAATATATACTGAAATTTTAGGGAATGCCCCTGAAAAAATATTTAATATAATTTTTGTGTAAATCTCTATAATTATACTCTCATGGTGTCATTATTATTTGATCATGATAAATATTCAATATAGTTTTATAAACTTGGAATGATTAGAGGAGTTGTGATAACTTGAAAGAAAATCAGTACAACCAGATCTGCATTTGACCCAGCAAAAAAGACTTTTCATACTAATTTTATATAAAATACATCCTAGCAGGAAATAAAGAGGAAAATTTCATTATTTAAGCTTTTAGAAACACATGCTAACACATACACAACTCCACTGCAGGTCTTCCTCTTTTGGAATGGTAAACAGTCACCACCTGGCTTCTGTATAAGATCATTGCTCCCAAAGTAAATGTCACAATTTTCATTTCAAAACTATTTTCAGTTGTCTCATTCTGTAGCTGCAAAATAATAAATCACCTGCTATCATGGTCAAAATAAATCCCCTAGCACTGTGGCAATGACTGGAGAAAATATGCCAACAAACAATCATGGTGGATTAGTTGCTGTCTACAAAATTGTTTCTATGTGACAAAAAAAGATGGAAGGGTGTTATCAAATAGAGAATTAGCACCGTTTAGTATTCATTTCCATAGCAAGCATATTGATGTCAATTCTGATGTTTCAAAGGCAACTCGGCTTCAGTAGCTTACATTGTACTTCTGCATTTATGACAGGATTTCCAATTTAAGTTTATCTAGGTTTTACAGGATGGCACTTTACACAGACCACTTTCAAGAAGAGGAATATCTGTAGTACACATGAGTTATTGTTTAATAATCCTCTGATGTGGGTTTTTTTTTCTCCCAGTTCCAACCTTCTGGAATAAAGACTCGTGAGACTGAAAATACATTTATAAATACCTAAGTCGTATATAGGTAGGCTCTTCTCTGACTACCTTAAAATAACCCATTTATTCTATTCTATGTTCTGCCATGTGGCTGGTTACCTCTGCTCAGATACCATGAGTGTATCCTCCTCACATCTTTTTGGTGAATCTTCTCTGCCAGGCACTCTCCCATAATCCTCTCTGCCTACTGAATGTCCCACCTCCTTTCTAACTTTTCCTCTAGAGAATAGGTCTTTTATTGACAGCTGCTACACCCATACAACACACAAGATATTTCTTCCACAATCCTCACCCCAAAAACCACAGACCATCTCACAAAAACCCCAGCATCAGGAATGGGTCATTTTGTGAGTTGATCGGGCTTGTACAAGAGACTCCCAAAATATTACAAGCTGTTGATGTTGTCCTTTTGTGGTGCTTAGAGATGGAAGTTAAGTCCCTCCCTCTTAAGACACCATGCAGTTCAGACACATATCACAGAAGAACCCAGGCTGGACCTGAAAGTCTCTTTCCTGAGGACTGCCTTTCACAGTACCCAAGAGACACAATGCAAACTTCCAAACAAGGGAAACAAACAATAGTCCTACCCAGCTGGAAGTCTTACAAACCACAACAATGACCAGCCTGGCACTTTAACCCTAGTGGCATGGATAATATGGTAATTACCATATTATCCAACTGGTCTCTAATTGAACTTAAAGCCCAACACAGAAAGAAGGAAATGTGCATGGCTGGAAACCCAGCCAACTCCCCAAACCTAGTGATGGCATGAAACCAAAATAACCTACAGCCACCATTTGCTAAACCATCATAATCCCTAAAATATAGATATTTTTTTTATAAGCAAAGATAAGTATAGTTCCTACCCTTCATCTCATTGCAACAAATATAGACCCTTTCCAAAAACCACAAGTCCTCAAAATGCAGAGCTGTGGACTACGGTCTCAAAAGACACATGTATAATACAACTCCTGCATCTAGC
>CAJQZJ010032173.1:3371681-3377089 GCA_907164525.1 Lophiomys imhausi
CCAGGGTGAAGGGGGATGAATCCAGGGTGTAGCTGCCCCTGCTCCTGGGAGAAGACAGCAGTGAATTGAACAAAATGCAGTGCTTTTATAGGGTTTCTTTGGGGTGGAGCTTTCTAGAGCAGGAATTTCCAGAGTAAGGATTGGTAGAATTTAAGTCCTGAACTTGGAGAACTCAGGTATTAGTGAGATTTCCTGAGCTGGGATTGGTGAATTTCCTTCTCAGGGACTGACTGTCCTATTTCACCCTATAGTGATAGGCTGAGGCAGGAAAGATGTCCTCACCATGAACAGCTCCCTAGTCTGCAGCTCCGTGAGGCAGGACAGCTCCAGAGTGTGCAGTGTGCGCCATTCTGACAGGACCAGCAGATGCTGCCATTTTAACTGCTCCAGTGACACAGGCTGGGGCAGGAAAGGGGGCACGGACAGCTCTCGCAGAATGATGCTTAAAATTTTTGATGAGTGCCCTCAGGGACTGCACTGACGCTTTTGGAGCGGGGAGGAAGAACATTTGATGGATCACTGCTGCAGCCACTGCATTAGGACTGCAGAGCAGCTGAGGTAAATGTCCACATCTATGGAACCTGAGACCAGAGGCCTGAAAAGCAAAGCAAAACAAACGACACGACAACAAAACCAAACCACTGAGAATCTGGAGCCAGTAGCACCTGAGTCTTCAATCAGGGCAGCTGCTGAAAGGGAACTCAAGGGGAGGGAGGCATATCCTAAAGATTGTGGCAGCAATCTATAAACTTGCTTTTATCAGAAGCAGGGAGCTTTACATTGTCTGGCATTGCCAGCCAGGTACCAGGAGTAGCAATGTGATCCCTTAGTTCATAAGTTGATAGTTTAGTTAAGGTACTTTGTTTTGTTCATCTTAGAGTTCAAGTTTGTGTAAAGCCCCTAAAGCGAGTTAATAGCCCCCTTCACTGCACCTCCTCATCAGCATGGTAGTTTCAGCCTATACCTGTCACAGAGGCCATCTCCAGCCTCCGTCTATACTCACAAGAAAAAAATGGATCTGTAATTGTCTTTCTTGGTTTGGTTTTTATGTGGTTTTGGTGTCAGGGTAACTGTGGCCTTGTAAGATGATTTAAGCAATGTTCATTCTGTTCTGTTTTGTGAAATAACTTAAGGAGCATTGGCATCAACCCTTCTTTGAATGTCTGAAGAATTCTGTGTCAAAACTGTCCGCCTCTAGGCTTGTCTTTTTTCTTTTCATTTACTGGTTCTATTTCACTAGGGGTTACTGGTATGTATCAATTGCTTATCTCATCTAGATTTAAGTTTAGTGATTAGTATCTGTCCAGAAAATTATTGATTTCTTTTAAGATCTTCAAACTTGCTTTACTACAGGACTTTAAACCATATCCTTCATTTTCTCAATTGCCCAGTGTCTGTTACGTCCCCCTTTTCATATCTAATTTTGTTAATCTGGATGTGCTTTTTTTGGTTAATTTGGATAAGAGTTTGTCTACCTTATAGTTTTTATTTTCAAAGAACCAACTCTTAGTTTCCTTGATTCTTTGTAGCATTTTGTCTGCTTTTATTGATTCCAGCCCTGAGTTTGATTACCTGTGCTGTCTTGCTTTTTGGTTTTGATTTCTTCTTTCAGCTCTAGAGTTTCAGGTGTGTTGTGACATTTATTAGTATGAGATCTCTGTTTTCTGGTAGGCAATTAGCACTATAAATTTGCCTCTTAGAACTGCCTTCAATGTGTCTCATGAGTTTGGCTATGTTGTATATTAACTTTCATTCAATTCTAGAAAGTGCTTAATTTCTTAATATCTGTTTTGGCCCATTTTTCTATCAGTATTGTATTAGTCCATTTTCATGAGTGTTTAATCTTTCAATTTTTTTCCATTGTTGATGTACAGCTTTAATTTGGGATAGATAGAGCACAGAGTCTTATTTTTGTTCTTGTTCTTTGTTGAGGATTGCTTTGTGTCTGAGTATTTTTGGAGAAATTTTAAAGATTCTGACAAGGTATATTCTTACATGTTTGGTTGAAAAGTTCTGTAAACATCTGTTAAGTCCATTTTATTATAATACTGTTTACTTTTTTCTGGGTGACCTGTTTATTGACAATAGTGGGGTATTGACATCTGCCACAATCTGTGTGTGAATATCAATATGTGATTTAAGCTGTAGTAGAGTTTCTTTTATTAATTTTGTTGCAATCATTTCTACCATAGTCTTTGTTGACATCACATGTACACAAACTACATATTTGTTTGTTTGTGTGTTTTTTTGTTAAATCCTTCAATTGATATTCCAGAATTTAAACATTTAAACACCAGAAAGTGAAACCAAGTCACTGTTTCTTCTATTATATTCTCAAAGAGATGATTTTTTTCAAACATTTTGGTTTTTTGTGCCGTGTAACTTTTATGTGAATATGATATTAACACAATATGCAATTAGGTATATGTTTAGAATTAATCATAAACCTCTGATCCAGGACACTAAAGGTTGACAGACTAAAAAAAAATGATAAGGATATGGGGGATTTGTAACTTGGCAAGGTACTTTAAATATCTAAATGACATATTGTGCAATGATAATTAACCTCTAGTACAGAATGCTTTAAACATTTATCTCTAAGACACTTAGAGACTAATGTTCTCATATGCAAAGCTCTTTTATTTTTATATTTTGCTGAATTTCATTTTAGATGTTATCTTTTAGTTCATGGATTATCTTTTTTTCTGATGACCTGTATTTCTAATTTGTTAGAAATTATTTTCCATTCCTTTACCCTTATTAGAATTTATATTTAAGGATGTAATAATTTGCTATCTTTAAACCTTGATTGTGCTAATATTAAGTACAAAAGGAAACCTTTAAGTTAACTGTTTTGAATATTTGGTTTAGTTTCTAAATGTAAATGGTTGGATGCTAGTATAAAATATCATAGACCAGGTGACTTAGAGAACAAATACTTTATTTTTTTCATATTCTCACTTCTGACATTACTTCACAAATTCTTTCTGGAAGTCCACCTTTGCGATAGTGTCCAAATATGATCATTTACAAATATTCTTTCCCCCTCCAAAGACCAATTATATCCAGATGTGAATCCTGTGTGATACAGTAATGAGTGGTGGGCAAAAAATGTCGTCACTGATATAACAGTGGCATTGAGTGTCATGAGAGGAACCACTCACCTCACAACCAGTGAATCAGGAATGCTCTACAAGTTGAAACTTGTAGCTGACCCATATTCCCTGGGAAAGAACTTATTATTATGCAGCTGTTAGGCCTTAGTGGAGAACTTACTACTATTACCCTGATAAATGGCCATAGCATGAAGCTAAGTCCTAATAGCTTATCATGTTACCTACAGAATACATCATCTCTCTAACTTTATCAGAAGAGCTACTTTTTGTAGTAACTGTTGATTAATACAGAAACCTACAACTGGTCTTGCTGCAGAGAACAATCTACTGAGGAATTCTCAAGTATAAATGAGACTTCTATATCACCCAATTTTCCCAAAATCTCAGATATCACTGTGGAAGAGGACGTGAAAATATTGTAAAAATCAGAGTTGGTACTTGACTAAAGGAAATAATATCTTATGGACACAGCAGGACAATTGAACATAAGAACTCACAGAGGCTGTCACAGTATCTTCAAGTCCTATGCAAGCTCAAGCCAGACAAAATGCCAGCATGCACAGTGGAAGTGGGAATTAAGTCCCACCCCCACATAGGGAGGTATTGATAATTGACAGTTTTGGGGGGGGGTCAGTAAATTTACTTTAAAGGCCCTGAGCAGGTTGACCAGAGTATAACAAAAGGAAATACCTTTAACAATAAAAAGGAATAACAAACTGTTCTTGAGGGCTTAAAAATGTGCAAAAGTTGCATACAGTAGGAAAGGTATACAGATATGGGAATCATGGTTAAGGGGTCAATATGATCAATTTACATTTTATGAAATACTCAAAGAACTAATCAAAGATGAGAATAAAAGAAAATAGACAAATCCAAGCTATTTTAAAGATATAACTAATAACTATTTCTGTGCTCCAAGAATGTAGATGAACAGGACAATATATTTTCAAAATTACTTTTGGTTTATAGTCACAGACTTGTGTGATATACCTTCACACATACTGGGGGAAGAATAGGTACTCCCTATAATAGTAAATATCTATAATGGTAAATAGATAATGCTTCAGTTAGTTTTGAACTGATAAACAAAAGCAAATTCATAAAACACTGTCTTCACCATTTTTTGAAATTAATAAAATGCATATTTTATTATGATTTAGTGTTGAAAGGGGGAAAAAACCTAATGAACTAAGTATCCATTTTGCAATTAACAATATTGCATAGGATTTGATTTCTCTATGGAACAGGAAAAAAAAAACATACAAGTACTTTTTATTTTGCTCCAAAACTCATATTACTTTCTACAGGGTTAATAAAATATCCTAAATTATTTTTATTATTCTGTCTTGAATGCACTATATTTCTTATATTTAATAATGTCACAACTTTTCACTGTAGGGTTTGCATTTTATTTTCCCATATAATAGACAACTCCTAAGGCAACATATAATTTCAGTACATTATGTTAATGGATCACAGCTGTTTTGAGCAGTGGGCATGTCATTTTTTGATAATGAAGTCTGGTAACACATACAATATGAAATGAAAATGATTTTATATATAGCTAACATAAATAGATATTTTATTTCAATAAAGATATTTTTTTACTTTTACTTTTCTATGTACACCACACTATAGATGACCATAAAAACTCCAGAATATTAACTTCCAATAGATATGAATAGTTTTACTTTGAAATATTATTAAAAGTAACAGGAATAGCATGCAGTGTGTTAGAAGTCCTATGTAATCAATGTTGTTAATTGTCTTCCTCTCAGTCTCTGCGTTTAAAAGTACATTATGATGACTAGCATTTTCTGACTCATTACTCCATTTGCCATTATTGAGTTTGCTTCCCAATGAGATGCCATACTTTTAAAATGCTCCTGTAGGCTTGATGTTGACTAGAAAAATAAAATCTTCTTTGAGGAAAGACAAAGCAGGGTTGATTATTTTAATTTCTCAGAGTGGAAACTCAATTCTTCCTTAGGATTTAAGAAAGCACATATTGTTATAAATAGATTTTCTGAAATTGTAAAATGTTGTTCACATGATGTACCTGGGTGTCTGAGCTGTGAACTTAACTCTCCCAGTTTTTTTAAAGAATGTTGTGGAAATTAATTTTTTTAAAGCTACATTTGTAGCATTGAGTATAGTTCCATTTTGAATTTTATATACGTAAGTTGCAAATTGTCTTTTGGCCAGGAAGATGGTTCAGTAAGTGAAGGTGCCTGAACCTGTACCTACACACACACACACACACACACACACACACACACACACACACACACA
>CAJQZJ010032173.1:3390448-3444957 GCA_907164525.1 Lophiomys imhausi
ATATATATATATATATATATATATATATATATATATATATATATATATATAATGTCAGGTTAATTCCATTTCTAATGCTACAAGTAAGGAATGAAGAATCCAGGGCATCAAATAACTACTGGGAATGGACTTTAGCATTCCAGTCTGTGCTAACTTTTGGAGTCAGTACACTCAAATGTGAGTGAATGCACAGACACATACATGTGAATATTAACACACACACACATAAATACACAATGCAACATATATTTTTAAAAATAATATTTGGGAGTATTGCAGTTCTGACCTATTTTTATATTAATAAAAGTGCTTCTCAAAAATAACGCATTTTCCTGAATTTTCTTAGTGTCAAGTCAATAATTTTCATGTTTTTTTCTTCTTTGATGATAACGTTTAAAACCAATATAGGAATGAGATGAACACAATCTACTTACTTTTTTCTGTAGACCTGACATTTTATAATGAACACACCAATTTCTACGAGTACTTTTAGAGGCTCTGAATTAAACTATGTCTTTGTTTTTCAGAAATGTTAGCTTCTTATGAAGACTGTTTTTCTTCTCTGATATTTCAGCATGAAAAAATCAAAATGACAGATTTTTTGTCATTTTACATTAATTACATCTCTCCCTTTTCTCTTTCCTTGTTTCAAAACCTTTCATGTACATTTCCACACTCTCATTCAATTTATGCCCTCTTTCTTATAAATTATTATTGTATTCATATATTTATTTGCAATTCACATACATTCCAAAATATATCACACTCAGTCCATATAGTGTTACTTGTATATATTCTTTTAGGTATGACCTTTTGGCACTGGACAAACAATTGATGTGCTCTTCCCTGAAAAAGGCTACCTCTCCCACTCCCAGCTTTATTCATTTGTTTGTACTTCTTTATGCAAGGTTGAGGTTCTGTGGTCTTTTCCCAAGCACTTTGTCATGTTTGTTCACATCTTCCTTGTTCACCTCTGATTGGGGTTCATGTTGGTGATACTTTATGAGTACAAATTCTGATGTTATGAGAATATACAATCTCACATTAAATTCCCTGATCTTCTGACTCTTAAAGTCCTTCTGCTCTCTCTCATTCTACAGTGTTCCCCAAGCCTCTAGAGGAGGAACATTTCATAGATTTACTCCTTGGGACAGGATTCTATATCTCTCCATATTGACATATTTAACCTTCCTTTCAGTCCAAATCATCTGACAAGAGGGATTAATGTTTTAGTTACAAAAACTTCATGATAATACTTTCCCATTATTTTATTATATAACAAAGAGAATCAATAAAAGAGATAACTCTCAGTGGGGATACTGTGGTGTTGGCGGAGTACATGGAAGAAGCAATGTATTGAAGAATCCTGCTATTGATCTCTCCTCAACCTGAACCTACTTCTAGGCTTGTAACACAATACAGCATATATATATATATATATATATATATATATATATATACTTTTTAAATATAATATAAAATTAATATATAGTAAAATCTTAACAGTTTTTGGTCATAATCTTCACCTTTATATCTTCCTAGATACTCTCACATTTCTGTTGCTTGCTAGCAGTATAAGTAGATAAAAATTAATGCAACCTTTCATTGCTTAATCAAAACAAAAGTTCTTGATTTAATGATACTTATTTTGGCATAAGTGTATTTACTTTATCATAATAAAATCTTCTCTTGGTCCACGCATTGTAAAATACAGCAGAGGAGTGGAAACTAGCTAGTAAGACAGAATATTTTGGAAATCTAAAAAAAAAAAAAGTCATATATTTAAAATTAAGGGAATATGAAGCACAATAAAATAATTGTATTCTATATTATATTTCAATAACATATAAAGGATAGGTAGCAAGTTTCTGGTATAATTTAATATAGCCAATATAAGAAAACAACATTCAAAGACTACATAATTAAAGCTCTTGATTTTGCTAACCATTTTGATCAAGTTTACCTGATAAGTGTCTTTTCCCAGTAGTATCATTCTTAGCTCAAAAACCAGGAAATGAATATTGCCTGATCAGAAACCTGAAATATTATTTATGTGATACCTCTCAGAATACTACTAAAATCATTATCCTGCTGTAGAAAATAGTATGTATAATTCTGAATTCTACCAGGCCTCCAAACTCTTCCACAAAATAGAAACAGAAGGAACACTGCCAAACATTCTATGAGGCCACAGTCACCCTGATACATAAACCACACAAAGACCCAACAAAGAAAGAACATTTCAGACCAGTTTCCCTCATGAACATAGACACAAAAAAAAAAAACTCAATAAAATACTTGCAAAATGAATCCAAGAACACATCAAAACTATCATACACCATGATCAAGTAGGCTTCATCCCAGGAATGCAGGGCCACATGTCCATCTCACTAGATTCTGAAAAAGCATTTGACAAAATCCAACACCCCTTCATGTTAAAAGTCCTGGAGACCTGAAGCAAAACCTTTTTAATTATTCAATAATTATTCATTAATAACTATTCTCTTATAAACATTCACTTAACTACTAACCCTATGAGTGACTATAATTCCTATTACGTAACCACTAAACCTACTGATAATTATTACAACTATTTTCATAACCTTTTAGAAGGATACAGTCTCTGGGGCAGGTCCTCAGTCGTCAGGAACACAGTATCTGGGGTAGACCCTTTAATGCACTTAGCAGTCTTACTTCTGGAATATCTCAGACATAGATCCGTCAGGGTAAATTGGCGATGGTAGTTTCACCTTAACTAAGGCTTGAGGCTTTCTTCTTTCTGGGAGACCTCAGCCATCTGTAGGCCAACTTATTTCCTTTGTATTAGCAACTCTGCCACTCTGCTTCAGTCTTTAGAACCAGCCACAGTTCCGTTCAGGCCACTGTTCAGACAGGTCAAACCCCTCTAGGCAAAAGCTGAGCCACAGGGTTTAGTCCTTAGACTTTTACTGTTTTGCTGAGGCTTTCTCTGCTCATCAGCTTCTTTCTGCCTCAGGGAGATCTGGCCATCAGTCCACCAGCACTTTCTCCATCAGAGGATACAAACTACTGGTCCTTCTTTCTAGCATGAGGATTCAGTAGCATCAGAGCTCTCTACCATGGGGCCCCATCCACTTGTCCTTAAATAGGATCTCTCCTTGTTCCACCTGGCTTCAGCTTAACCTGGGCTCTGCCTACTTAGCGGCTGAAAACAATCCCAGGCCATGAACCTTGTTTTTAGTCCATAGAGTCTCTCTTTTTTCACCTGGCTTCCTCCTTATTTAGTCCATAGAGACTCCCCTCGTTTCATCTGACTTAATCAGTTTATATATATGTATATATATATATATATATACTTTTTAAATATAATATAAAGTTAATCTATAGTAAAATCTTAACAGTTTTTAGTCATAATCCATAAGCTGATAAGCTAATTGCCCACAGCCAAGTTGATCTTCATGCCCCATATTAAGAGACTGTATCAGAAACCTCTAGATATTTACTAAATATAATTTATATTATTCTATCTTCCCTTACAAAGACCATACCTAGAAATAATAAATGCAATATACAGCAATCCAGTAGCTAACATCAAATTAAATGGAGAGAAACTTAAAGCATTCCTTCAAAATCAGGGACAAGGCAAGGATGCGCACTCTCCCCATAACTCTTAAATATAGTACTTGAAGTTCTAGTGAGAGAAATAAGACAACTAAAGAAGGTCAAGGGGACACAAATTAGAAAGGAAGAAGTCAAAGTACATCTATTCACCGATGATAAGATAGTATATATAAGTGACCCCAAAATTTCCACTAGAGAACTCCTACAATTGATGAACACCTTGGCTACATACAAAATTAAAAAAAAAATGGCAGCCCTTCTTTATACAAAAGATAAATGGATGGAGAGAGAAATTAGGGAAAGAACATCCTTCACAATAGTCAAAACAATATAAAATACCTGGGGGTAGCTCTAACCACGCAAGTGAAAGACCTGTATGACAAGAACTTGAAGTCACTGAAGAAAGAAATTGAAGAGGACATTAGAAGATGTAAAGATCTCCCATGCTCATGGATAGGTAGGATCAACACACACAAAAAAATGGCCATCCTGCCAAAAGCAATATACAGATTCAATGCAATTCCTATCAAAATACCAACACAATTCTTTACAGACCTTGAAGGAACAATTCTCAACTTCATATGGAATAACCAAAAAACTAGAATAACTAAATCAATCCTGTACAATAAAAAGATATCTTGAGGTATCACCATCCCAGAATTCAAGTTACACTACAGAGCAATAGTAATAAAGACAGCATGGTACTGGTATAGAAATAGACCAGTTGATCAATGGAATCAAATCAAAGACCCAGAAAAAAGCCCACACAGCTATGGTCACCCAATTTTTGACAAAGAAGCAAAAACCATACAATGGAAAAAAGGACAGCATCTTCAACAAGTGGTGCTGGTCTAACTTGATGTCACCATGTACAAGAATGAAATTCGACCTATATTTATCACCTTGCACAAAACTTAAGTCCAAGTGGATCAAAGACCTTAACATAAAGCCAACACACTAAATCTAATAGAAAGTGGGGAAAATCCTAAAACTCATTGCACAAGTGACAACTTCCTAAATAGAACACCAATAATAGCTCAGGCTCTAAGACCAACAATCAATAAAGAGAGCTTCATGAATCTGAAAAGTTTCTATAAAGCAAAGAACACTGTCATTAGAAAAAAAATGGCAACCTACAGATTGGGAAAAAATCTTCACCAACCCCACATTTGACAGAGGGCAAATATCCAAAATTTATAAAGAACTCAAGAAATTAAACACCAAGAAACCAAATAATATAATCAAAAAATGGGGAACAGAGCTAAACCAAGAATTCAAAAAAGAGGAATCTTTAATGGCCAAGAGACACTTGAAGAAATGCTCAACATCTTTAATAATCAGAGAAATGCAACTCAAGATGAATCTGAGGTTCTATCTCACACCAGTCAGAATGGTGGTATGAGTAAATCATCCTAATTGAGCTAACCCACACCCAAAAAGATCCACATGGCATCTATTCACTTTTAACTGGATTTTAGCCATTTAGTACAGGATAACTTTCCTACAACCAAGACTGAAAGGAATAGGAACATAGACTTTGTTGCCTGTTAGTGGGATACTTTGCCCTAGTGGAGCTACCATGTAGGCCCCTAGTGCAAGAGGAAGCTCTTAGGCCTCATATGACTGATGAACTGAGGGGGCTGAGATGTGGGAGCATCCCACACCAGAGGAGTAAGATAGGTGGGAGAGAGGGTAGAGAGTGGGAGGGTGGAACCAAGACAGGTGGACAGAGAGGGATGTGATGGAGATGTACCATGAAATAACAAAGGTATAAAAAAAGAATTCCAAAAACAAAACAAAGAGAAAAAAAAATAAACATGAACTAGAAAAAAGCACACATGTATCTGTCCTAACATAAATAAAAACAGTAGGATTTATTGAAATCTGAATACCCTTTTCTAAAAATATATTTTACATGTTATATGTGCATATTTTCTATATAGATTCATGAATATTAAATATCATTGGTCACTATATTTTTTATCCTTCTTTTGCTCTTTGACAAAACAATAAATCATTGCCTTATGAAGTTAAAAAATGGGACTTTTTGTATTTGGACAACATATAAGATAGTTAAATATAATACTTTGTGCTCTTATTGACAGATTACAAGAAGTTATTTTACAAATTCTGTTTATCTACACAATTTGCTAATTTCTTTGAATTCATAAATGTATAATCAAATGTACAGAATGCACATGGATAATAGTAGGAAATGAAAAATGAAAACTTATATATCAAACTTGTACTTTTTACTTTAAAGTTATGTGATAAAAACTGTGCCTACCAAAACAAGCACACTGGGTACTCAGGTATGAACACACACAAAAATAAATTTGATAAACTTATTTTTCAAGTTTATTTCTTCTTGTATAAGAAATGTCATATACATAACTGAACATAATAAAGACAATTTACAGCAAGAAGAGAGCCAGTATCAAATTAAATGGAGAGAAAAAATTACTAAAATCAGGAACAACACAAGGCTGTCCATTCTTTCCATATATATTCAATATAGTACTTAAAGTTCTACCTACAGCAATAAAACAATTAAAGGAGATCAAGGAGATACAAATTGGGAAGAGAGAATTCAAAATATTTCTGCTTGTAGATGATAGGATAATAGGCATAAAATACCCCCAAATCTTTACCAGGGAACTTCTACAGTTCATAAACTCCTTCAGCAAAGTGGTTGGATACCAGATTAACTCAAAATAATCAGTAGCCTTCGTGTATACATATGATAAATGGGCTGAAAAACAAATCAGGGAAACAACAGTCTTCACTATAGCCACAAATAATATAATATATCTTGGGGTAACTCCAAGCAATCAAGTAAAGACATATATGACAAGAATTTCAAGTCTCTGAGGAAATTGGAGAAGATATAAGAAGGTGCAAAAATCTTCCATGCTCATTGGACGGTAGTATTAACATAGTAAAAAATGACCATTTTACCAAAAACAATCTATAGATTCAACAAAATCTTCATCAAAATCCCAACATAATTCTTTACCAAACTTGAAATAACAATACTTACCTCCATTCGAAAAAACAAACAAAAAAACCCCAAAACAACAAAAACAAAAAACACAAGATAACTAAAACAGTCTTGTACAATAAAATAACTTCCAGAAGTATTACTATCCCTGATTTTAAGGTGTACTATAGGAATAAAAACTGCCTGATATTGCCTTAAAAACATAGAGGTCGAGCAATGAAATCGTATTAAAGAACAGATATAAATTCACACACCTATGAATACCTGATTTTTGAAAAAGGAGTCATAATCATGTAGTGAAAAATAACATCTTTGTCAAATGGTGCTGGTCTAACTGAATGCTGCCATGTACAAGAATGAAAATAAACCCACATCTATTGCTCTCCACAAATCTCAAGCCCAAGTGGATCAAAGACTTAAAACCAGGAACACTGAATCTGATAGAAGAGAAAGTGGGGAATAATCTTGAATACACTGGACTTTGGGTAGGTAGGGGTGGGAAGCAGAGGAACCACTGAGGAAGAGGATGGAAGGAAAGAGTAATGGGAGACACATTTGGAATGTTGGGACATTTCATGGGAGAGGTAGAAACCTAGGGCAATAGAAACTCCCAGGAATCTGAGGGTGTCTTTAGCTAATACTGTAGTAATGGGCAACACAAAGCCTGATCTGACCATCTCCTGAAACCAGGAGGGAATGGGACACCAACCCAACCAGAAAACCTTCAACATAAAATTTGCCCTGCTTACCAGATATGGGTGTGTAAAGATGACAATGAATTTGTGGGAGTGGTCAGCCAATGACTGTTCCATCTTGAGGCTTATCCTATGAGAGGGAGTCTACTACTGACATGCCTGGAGGGTCAGGAACTAGGAGTTGAATATCCTAGAAACCTAGGTTAGAACCAACATGACAGGCAAATAAAAATAGAAAAAAAAAGGAAAAGAAAGAAATATTCCTAATGATATTTTCCTATATCTTTAGATAGGAACCTAGCATAATTGTCTTCAGAGAGGCTTCATCCAGCAACTGATGGGAACAGATGCAGAGACCCACAGTCAAACATTAGGTGGAGTTTGGTGAATCCTGCAGAAGAAGGGAGGAAGGATTGTAGGAGCCAGAGTGGTCAAGGACACCAAAAGAAAATCCATAGTACAAACTAACCTGGGCTCATAAAGTCTCACAGAGACTGAACCAACAACCAGGGTCCTGCATGGGCCTGACCTAGCCCTTAGCATATAAGTTATGGTTGTATATCTTGATCTTCTTATGGGACTACTAACAGGGAGCAGGGGCTATCTCCGACTCTTTTGTCTGACTTGGGACATTTTTCCTTCTACTAGGTTGCCTCATCTAGCCTTAGTATGATGGGAAGTTCATAGTTCCGTTGCAATTTAACATGCCATATTGGATTGATATCCCTGGGAGGCCTGATCAAAGAGTAAAAACATGTAAAATTTCTAGGTGTAATTAATTTCCCATCATGCTCAACAGTAAAGAGAGAAAATGTGTTCCTCCTACATTTTCAGTAGTGAAATATGGTGTCATCCCTCTGGAGTTTCTATGACAATGATTGAGATCTGGCAATGTTTTTAAAATCTAAGCCTTTCACTTAATGCTTACTAACTCTCCATTACTCTGTAAATAAGTATGATTTTCTTTTTTTTATTTTAAATCCAATGACATTTGTTTTTATTAGAAATTCATTGTCACAAAGATACAAAGCTATGTCTCAAGTCCATTTTGTATGAGCCCTTGTAAAAAATGTCAATAATCAGGTCAAGATAAGGCAATGATCTTTTTGTCAAACATGTGCAGACATGATATTTTAGCATGGTTTTCCTAAGCCTGTTGTCTCCTTCCATCTTACCATATTGACTTTCTTTTGACCACACCCTTTTTTCTAGGACAGCAGATACCAGTAGAGGTTAACCTGAACTCTAGGAAAGGAAACAGGGCTGAGTGTTTCAGTTAAATTAGATGTAATAAATCATATTCTTGTGATTCTGAAGCAACTGCAGTATTCCTTACTTACTGATAGCCTTCCCAAGGTATCAATGGATTTCAAATATATATTTATATTTTCTTTTTTTTTTCCTTTATTTTTTATTTCTTCAAGTTACATCTCAATCACAGTACCTTTCCTATTCCCCCTCCAGTCCCACCCTCCCACCCTCAACCCCCATCCTCTTCCCTTTTTTTTTTTCTTTTAAGCTTAAGGTATATCTTATTTCCACCTACAGTTTCCCCTTTCAGTCCAACAAATGGCTCTTTCTCTTAAAATAATAAATACAATACAGTACAACAGAGGTAATTAGGCCACAGTTATGAGGGTTATATGGCTTAACGTACATTCCCAATGTCCAGTCCATATGTATTTGGTACCTGACTTTAACATTCTACTATCTAACCATCTCCTTGAGTTTAAAGGTCTATATCTGACTCAACATTCATACTAACTTGCAACACAATTTTAAAAGTATCTTCTTAGATCTATAACACCCTCTTGATTCCTAAACAACTCAAAATTTAATTATGAGGCTCTAGCTATCTGTTCTTCAACCACCTCAGAGACCTGAGAGGGATAAATATATCTGATTTTATAGGAAGTACAGAGCCCGCATCTTCCCAAACTAAGAAATGACATACCTGTGGCTGCCTGGACAGTTCCCATTTTCTCTCCATACATTACCACATCCATCTTCAGTGATTTGGCCCTGTTTCTCTGACAGACATTGATTGTAGAGCAGGAGTTATGAAAGACTAACCTACCCTGTCTTGGCAGAGCTAGGCTGTCGACTTACCTGCTTCCAGGTTTTGTCCTTTTTGGACAGCATTCTGTCTACAGTTCGAGGAAGGGGCTTTTCCTACCAAGAGATAGGCTTGCCATTAATTCAGTCATCTCCCACTGGATATTCTTCAATGCTCATCTTCTACTTGGAGGAGAATAGGGGGTGCTGTCAGGAGTTGATATGTCTTGATATAAAAAAATATAAAGTTACGAAAACATCTTTGAATGCCATATTCTGCAGATCTCTTGAGGTTTTTGAAGAGGCCCTATCTATCTCTTATATTAGGGTAAGCAGATGTTGCTTATCTCTTAGCAGGTTTATTTCTGATTAGCTTAGCAAGTAACTATAACAGGCTGTCATAGTACCTAACAGAATGACCGGCTTGAATAACCATTAGTTTGCATTTCTTAATTATCCTAAACAGTTTATGACAATTAGTAGTAAAAGGCCGAAACATCACATTTCATTTTTTTTTCTTTACCTCCTAATCATTCCATCCCATTTCTCTGGGGTGGGGTGTCCTTATATAACAGTCCCTCATCTCAGCTGAGAGGTTGTATGGGGGCCAAGAGCCTCTTCATTCATTGGGGATATACAAAGCAGTACCATCAGTGAAAAGTGTCTCGTTGCCCGGGAGAGAGAACTACTAAACAAACAAACCAATAAGCATACAATAGATAAAAAAGACTAAAAAATAGAAAAAATATAACTAATATATAAAAAATAAATAAAAAATAAAAATTAAAAATAAGAAGTCTATGTCCAAGTTCCCTTTGGTGTGTTAGTTGTAGTATCAATACCTTCTACAATATAGCTAAAATCCTACTATAAGTGAATAGATGCCATATGTGTGCTTCTGTGTCTGGATTAGTTCACTCAGGATGAGCTTTTCTACTTCCATCCATTTGGCTGCAAATTGCATAATTTCATTTTTCCTGATAGGTGAATAATATTCCATTGTGTAGATGTACCACCGTTTTTTAACCCATTCTTCGGTTGAGGGACATCTGGGTTGTTTCCAGTTTCTAGCTATTACAAATAAGGCTGCTATAAACATAGATGAGGAAATTTCCTTGATTTTCTTAAATTTATATATTTTAATGTTTCATGGTTGTAAATTTTAATATCTTCCTTCTTTTAAAAAAGTATAACATATCAAAAAATAGATTGTTCAGTGATTTACAGCTTGGATGAAGATGTTTATATGTGTAGACATGCATACTTAATATACACACTTAAGTTTTCTTGTTTAAAATTATAAAGGAGTTACAACTTTAATAGTTATCTTCGAGGAGCAGTGTTTTGCTCTACAGGCCATACGACTCTAAATTCAAGCCACATTCATCATTGACATTCCTATTAAAGCCCTTCTATGGACAAGATGAAAGTTATGGGTTTTATCAGACATTTGAAAACATTTTTTTTTAAATCCCTCATCTTTCAATAAGTCTTTGACAATCCAAATAAAGTCTACACTTTCACTTTGAATATTGTTTTTAAGAGCTTTTAGAATCCCTTTAACTCTTGCAACAAATTTAGAGTAGTAATTTTCTCCCTAATGTGTGATTGGGCTATAGGTAAATTGCTATTTTATTTTCAGTAGATAATTTCAACTCTTATTGCCAAGAAATCTATTTCCTTTAATGCTACAGATCTTGATTGTTTTCTAACAACTGGTGTATATGGTGGCATTGTGTTTATACTCTTTAAAAGGCAAACAAAGCCTTGCCCAGCATGGTTGTAAAATATTAACTTACTGTATTCAATAGGTCTGTGTTGCTTTCCTTTGGGTCTAGGAAAAGTCAAAATGTGCTGAGAACATAAAGGCATGTTTTCTGTTCCTGGGTCTTTGTTCACTTTCTCCATTATAGGCGAGTCTATAATTTTCAAAGTATTTTATAGATTCTCCTTGGGAGAGAGCTCAGTACACATCTACTCTGTTATCAAGACTTAAAGTTGGGAAGTGAAATCACCATTTCCATGGTAGCATTATTTCTAGTTTAAAGAATCATGGTTACACAATATATTTTCTGTTTTTTCTCATTATTGTATTTGTCTAATGTTTGCTTGCTGTGAGTAAGCTGTTTTATCTATATGATTTTTCTTTCTCTCAATATTTTATGATTGGTATGATTAACATTATGAAGCTATAAATGAGAGTTTGAGCACTTAAAGGGACTTGTTTATTGTCTCAGAGTACTCTGGTGCTGATAAAGAACTGAAACTTTCTGATGTCAGGCATAGACACAAATGCTTTACCATACCAGACAATGGCATCGTTCAGTTGGGATCCAACTCTTAAATACTTTTACCTTCATTTCATTATTGTGATATCTGGAAAGTAAAATTGTGTGTGTGTGTGTGTAATATTTTATCACATTTTGAACTCCAAGAAACTGTAAAAGCCAGTAAGTAATTGTGGTATGGCTCAGACTTTAATCCTAGAAAAAATTTTAAATGTTTTTTTCTTCAAGTTACATATCAATCACAATCCCCTCCCTACTCACCCTTCTGGTTCCACTCTTCCACCCTTTTCCCACTCATACCCTCCATCTGCTTCCTTTTTTTTTTTTTAAGCTTAAGGCATATCATTTTCCCCCAAGCAGCTCCCCTTTTCAGTCCAACAAATGATTCTTTCTCTTATAGCAACCAATACAGTCTCATAGTTAAATTTTGAATTTTTAGGAATTAAGAGGCTGTTCTGGATCTAAGAAGATGTTTTAAAAATAGTGATACAAGTTAGGATGGAAGCTGAGTTGGATATAAAACTTTAAACTCATGGAGATGGATGCATAGTAGATTGTTAAAGTCAGTTGCCAAACACGTATGGACTGGACATTGGGAATGAATGCTAACCCTTATAATTTTTGCAATTGTGCCCTAATTATTTTTTGCTGTTCTGTATTGTATTTATTGTTATAAGAGAATATTTTGTTTATTGCATATAAATGGTTATGGTGTGGCTCTGCTCTAAGTACACATGTTTAATCCAAAAGTTTTCTGTACACAGGATTAAATAAAGTTAATCTTAGGTCATGAGGCAGAGCAAGGAACCAACAAACAGGTATTAAACAGAAAGGAAGGACATTGAGCTGAGGGGTATTTAAGACAGTGTGGAGAAAGCATTTGGGACTTCTTTTGGGTTTTCTCCTTCCGCGATTTTTTCCTTCAGAAGGTTTTCTCCTTCAAGGCTTCTTCCTCTATGTTCTTCTGGGCTTTTTTAGCTTTGGGCATTTATCTTTTTAGCCCAGAGCTGTAGGGTTTTCAGCTGAATAGGATCATTAGCTAGTTTCTTTCTCTGTCTCTCTGAACTAGCAGGTTTTCCTCCTAGCATCTGGCTCCATAGTCTTTATTGGTAAAGTCAAATGACTGGAAAATTTTAGTTTTTTAAAACATCAGGAGAGAGACAGACAGACAGATAGACATACATATAGATACAGAGACAGACAAATTTTTATTATGATTTGTAGTATAAGTGGAAAGATTTCAAACTGTCAAAACACAAAAGATACCTTTTTTCCTGTAAAGAATCATTCATAATTTTAAAGATGATGGACTGAGTTACAATTGTATTAAATTGCTTCTTAAATAGTAGTTTCACCTCCCACAGTAATTTAATTTTTTTCTTCAATGACTCAATTGCTATCTCTAAAAACTGTACAATGGTAACAGTAAGCTGATTACATTATTATAAAACATAGGGGAAAAATCCACAACCAAATTAATCTTGATTGGATTAATTCCAAATGCCAAAATAATTCCATCTATAATAGTTCTAGGAGATGAATAATTTGCCTAAATTAGCTCACTGTCCAACTCAAGCTTTGAGTTGTGGATTCCAGACTGTAAGCTCCTCATGGGCAAGAGCCACATCTCTGTGACCTGAGAGGTTCTAAGGTGCTTGTTGCTCTGTACATGGGGAGTACTCAATACCTTTTGTTTGATGTTGCTGACTAGACCTAAAAAATAACTCCTTAAGACCTATTATAAAAATGTAGCAAAGAGAAAAAAAACATAGTCATATACTTATATTATTGTTATATATATATATATATATTTCATGCATAGATAAAATAGAAATACATATTATACAGGTATATAAATGATAACAGGCACAGACACACAATTTGTTAAAAGAAAATCTGAAACAAGTTTAATAACATTCATGAGAGCAAGGACAGAATTCCATAAGGAAGAAATTAAAAATAGCTCATGGTGTACTTGTGTAGGTTATGCATTTATGGAGAAAAAAGTAAGTGACACATAAAAATATCTTGATTGACCTTGAGTCGACCATCCTTGGTGTTGAATGTCATGAGTCTCTTATGAGCATAGGAAGGCTTATATTTAACTCAGGATAGCTCAATAATGCAAAACTTGCTTAATTTTCTTGATGATTTATTGTGTCCTAAGGAAATAACAGATATCTGTGTCTAACACAATTCAGATTACAACACTTTTTCATCAAAACTCTCTAGTGTCTTCCAATATAATTTGGAGTACTATTCAAAGACAGTTTTGTTAAGATACTTGTTTTATAAATAATCACTAAATACATTGAGTCACAGGAATAAAATAGGGCCACTGGATATTGGATAGCATATAAAACAGAAAATTATTTGTTTTTCCTCTAGAGACCAAGAAGACTAAGGAAGCAGTTAGAAAATTTGAGGTCATATTTTCTTCATGCCTGGCAATCTTTGTGTTTTCACATGATAGAATGAGAAGTCTCTGGTCTGCTTCCATTCAGACCTGATCTCAAGTTCTGAAAACAGTAACTTCAAGAGTACTGGTTTCCAAATGCAAGGACACTTAAGGTTCTGATATATATGATATAAAGGTATGGAGTCACAGCTTTGGGATTAAACATGAAATAAACTAAATACAAAGTTAACTCAATTCTAAAGACATAAAAATGAGAATATTTTGGGAAGTACAAGAAGAAGACAAAGCCAGAACATGAGGATAATGTGTATCCTTTCTGGCATTTACTCAGTTCATCATTACATTTCTGACTTAATTTCATGTCAGACCTACTCCATTTATGTACCTGACTGACATGCCCTGCAAATTATCTTTCACTGTCTATTCTGCTATGATGACTTCATTTCTCATCAACAAATGTACTAACCATACAGCTTCTGGCAGCCTCCGGAGATGCTGGATTCACTCATCTTTTGTCCAAAGTACTTTCTTGTGACTGAAATAAACACTATAGTATTGTAAACTAAAGTCATTATTTTGTATTTTAGAACTCCAAAGCTTTGCATATTTAGTGTGTAAAATTCACTCAAAAATATGTGAACATTCCTATAGCATTATTATAAACATGTAAACAATCATGAAATAACCCTTAATACTTTCACATGCTCATTTTCTTCTATTCTTTTATTTTCCTTATTTTATTTTACTTTATTGTTATTGACTTCTATTTGGAGGACACTATGTTCTTAATTCCTAGAATCATATTTTACACAAAATCTTTAGAACTTATTCATCAAACAAGCATATAGAAGATGCCATGAAAACAATGAAGCAATACGTACATTTTCCTCAACTAAGCTGTATGGAAACCACCAAAGAATTTTCTCCCTCTATGAGAAAGACAAAAAATTATGTATTGAAGCAAAATTATTCAGTATTTATCCATCTGCAGCTACATTATCTCAACAAACACCATGTCAATTGAAATATTCCTTCCTTCTTAAAAACTAAATGAGTAGCAAGGTGGGGAGGATCTGAAAAAAGTTGTGAGGACTTGAAGGAGGGGAAGATGATCAAAATATATTATAAAAAATATTAACCAAAAAGATGGTAAAGTAATGAGCACAGAAGTGCAGATGATTTCTGAGAAACTGTAATACTTTTAGATGTATATCCAGTAATAAGTATTGTTTATCCATATGGTAGATCTATATTTAATTTTTGTAGAAACCTCCAGATGGACTCTCATAACTTTTCACATATGTACCAAGAGTGCAAAATGGCTCATTTTCTTCATATCTTTACCAATGCTTTCCCATTTTTCTCTTTATGACAGCCACAGCTCCAGGAGTCATATGACATCATTGCAGTTTGATGTATTTCTCTTATAATTAACAATGTTGAACTATAAATGTTGAATATTATAAAAGTAAGTCTTATCTATGTATATATCTTTACTAAGAAATTGCCTATTTAGGATCCTTAATAATTATTCCTTAACTTAATTTTAATTCATGCATTTGATTATTAACATTGATGTATCAATTATTTTATATATTTTTATTATTTATATATGTATTTTATATTTTGATAATTTTTAGTTTTAATTTTGAAGGACAAAATGGTGTTCTTCCTGCTGAAAAATATTTATATTTAAATAAAATTATTTATATTTTTTATTTACATATTTATATTTTATATCAGTTATTTGTATATATTATATATAGGTATTTAAATTGAATTATGACTAAATTAGGAAAATGATATCAATTTATTGCACACATACAAGTAATCCTAATTAAACTTACTGTGTCCACAAAAAATAAGACATGAAAAAAGGAGGCGGGGTTGTCAAGAAGAAGAGTGTCATCAGGAAGGTTTGGAAATGAAGGGGAATAGAAGATGGTTGTCAAGAAGAAGAGTGTCATCAGGAAGGTTTAGAAATGAAGGGGAATAGAAGATGAATATGACTAAAATCCATTACAAATATGTATGAAAGTGTTGACAGAAAGCTGTTCTTTATTTCTGTATGGTAAAGCCTTAGAACATACTTTCTTCTGATTATGTCACACACACACACACACACACACACACACACACACATCAAAGTAATTCCACAAAAATCAGAAAAGAGACAAGGTTGTCCACTGACACCACCATTCAACTTAGTATTTGAAGATTTAATTAAACTAATTAGACAATTAAAGGAGATCAAAGTGTTGCAAATTAGAAAGGAAGAATTCAAAGAATCACTATTTGAAGATAATAGTTTAAAAAGTGATCCTAATAGTCCATCAAGAAATTCCTATAAGTAGTTGAATACAAGATTAACTAAAAAAAAGTAAAAATTAAAAAAAAAATCATCAATAGCCCTCCTATATACAAATGACAAATGGAATGAGGAAGAAATTAGGGAAACAATACATTTCATAATAGCTTCAAATATATATTGGGATAACGATAACCAAACTAAAGAACGACTTGAATAGTAAAAACCTTTAAGACAATGAAGACAGAAATTGAAGAATATATCAGAAGATGGAAAAAGCTTCCATGCTTGTGGATCAGTAGGATTAATAAGGTAAAGATTGTCCTACCAAAAGCCATCTACTGAATCAGAGCAATCCCCATCAAAATTACAATACAATTCTTCACAGATATTTAAAGGACAATATTAAGCTGTATATGGAAACACCTAAAAACCCCAAATACCTAAAACACTCCTTGATAAGAGAACCACAAAAAGTATTACCATGACTAAAATTATAATACAGAACAGTAGCAATAAAAACAGCATGTATTGGAATAAGGACGGAAATATTGATTGATTGATGGAATAAAGTTGAACTATGGATAAATCCACATACCTATGGTCAATTGATTTTTTTATAAAGAAAGGAATATACAGTGGGGAAAAAAAACACAACATCTTTAACAAATGATGCTGGTCAACTTGAAAGGCTGAATGTAGAAAAATCCAAATAGAACTATAAATATCACTCTACACAAAAGTCAACTCCAAATGAATAAAGGCCTCAAGATAAAACTAGATACACTGAACCTGATAGAAAAGAAAGTGCATTAGCCTATCAATCATGGCACAGGAAAAAACTTTCTATACAGAACACTGTTAACACAAGTACTATCAACAGTTAAATCGGTCCTTATGAAACAAAAACTCTGCATGGCAAAGGACACTCTCATTTTGACAAAACATTAGTCTACACATTGTCAGAATGGGAAAAGACTTTTACCAAAAGAAACTTGATAGATGGCTAATATCCATGATTCATAAATAAAAACAAAAACTCTATATATCAAGAAATCGAGTAACACAATTAAAAAGTGGCATCCAGATCTGAACAGAGAATTCTCAAAATATCAAACTCAAATGTACATGAAATACAGAAATGTTCAATATCCTTAGTAATCAGGGAAATTCAAATCAAAATTATTTTGGGATTCCATCTTACACTTGTGAGAATGGCTAAGATCCGTACAGCAATTGATAGTCCATGCTCATGAAAAGTAAGCGCAACACATATTCACTGCTGGTGAGACTGCAGACTTGTACAGGCAAAATGAAAATGGTGAGACAGAGCTCCAAATGGACATTTCCTGTAGCCAGATGAAGTTTCCATTACTGGGAATAGTTTACATTTATTTAGGTTGATAGCTAAAAGGATCCCATGGGAAACTCCAAAACAGCCGAGCCTCCTGTTAAGAAGCTGGTTACAGGCCTATTTTTCAAGATAACTATGCAACTTATTGACCATGGACAGTAGAGCTGGTACCAGTGTAAAGCTTTCATCCCTGAGTATTAACATCTTTGGTAAAAGAAGCTACTCTGCATATTACCCAAGGTGAAACATAAGCAGCAATCAAGCTACAACTCTTTGGTAGTCAAAGGTATCCTTACTGCAAGATATGCTAATACAATGGTACCCCAAAGTTTGTAGGAGCCACAAACTTATATCTGATTTGACTGAAGCCCTACTCCAGGAAAAGGGACCCACAATCAACAATGGGTGACCAGGAATTTGAGACTAGAGAGCCCAGGGATTAGGGTAAAATCAAATATTTTTCTTCTACTAAAAACATAACAATAAAATGACCCCTAGTGACATGCTGCTATATTCATACATCAGGGCTTTGTTCAGACATTATCAGAGAATCTTCCTCAGGCAGAAGGAAGGAACAAATACAGAGACCCACATCCAGATATTAGCCAGAGAGTGAGAGATGTTGGAGTGCTGTACTCTAAATGGGATGTCTCCATTTGTGTAAAGAGTTTTGTTTATCGAAATAAAACAGTAATGAGAATGTTGATGTTTAATCCCAGGTGTGAGGCTGCTTGAATTAGTCCACTGGCATAACCAACATGTCATGCTCTAGCAGGAGTGTGGCTTAGCCAGCTGGAGGAAGGCTAACTCTGAGGGGGAAGGTAGAAAAAGCCAGACCTGAGAGGAAGAGGTTGCTGCTCTCCCTACAGCTGCCCACCCGAACTGCTGCTGGTTGGTACTGCTACCATATCTGCTGGTTTGCCATGTTTCCTGGTTTGCTGTTTTACTGGACTACTGAATGTCCTGACTACTGAGTTTCATATAAGCCCTAAAAAGGATCCAAGGATCCTTATCATCAGGAAGTAACTCAAAGAAATCCACATCTGTCCCTTTCCCCTCCAAACTTTCTATCTAACCTAGGGTTGGAGGTTGGAAGGAACAAGAGTTGAAAAGGAGATAGAGGTATTAAGTATGCTAAAAATTAATTAGAGTGTAAAATAAAATAAAATCACTTTCACCCTCCATCAGTTCCTTCAGGGCACAGGAAACCATGCAGAAAAGGAGGCATAAAGAGTGGAAGAGACAGCAGGCGTGGAGGGCACCAAGGAATCAAGGGCCTGTAAATCCACATGATCAACTCACACATGCACTCAGAGACTGAGAAAGCAAGCACAGATCTGTACCACATGGGGTCCTATATTTGAAATGAGAAGTAGAAGCATGCCCCCATACCTATCTCCAATTAATTACACTACCAAATGAAAGTTTAATTTTCTTCAAGGGAGTCTCACTGGGGAATCAAATACTCTTAAGAGTATTCTGTATGCTTGTCAGTAAATGTCTAACTGAAAATGAACTCAGGGGAATCTTTGGGTTTTGGTCCCATAATATTGTATTAGGATTTTTTAAAATTATCATATTTTTATTTTTTATTTCACCATATATATATTCTCTCTCTCTCTTGTGTTTCTGTTGGATTTCTGAGTGTGCAAATGAATGGTTGTCTATTCCTGTGCCTTTTCTAGGACACTTTTTCTTTTATATGTGTTTTGACCTATTCTGATGTGTTAGTTTTTATTTTATCTTATTGTATTTTATTTTATATTATCCCTTAGAAACCATTTTGTTTTCTAATGAAAGACTGAAAGGGGTTTGATCTTGATAGGAGAGAAGTTAGAGAGGAACAAGGAGAAATACAAGGATGGGGAACCATTATTAGAATATATTATATGAGAAAAAACTATCTTCAATAAAATGAACAAAATATAACTCATTTAGCTGAACCAGAAATATCTGTGCATTCTTTGAAGTAAAATGCCTGCTAAATCCAATTTTGTCAACACTTTACCCCACTGAATGAATGAACTACTGGATCCCAAATCTACTATCTGCAAACAGAGCAGTGGTAAGAGGTAAGGGCTGCCTAACTATGTGCCTGGATGTTTAGGGTCACATTCTCTTGCAAGACATCCACAGGTCAATTATGTCATTAACCCATCCATGTTGTTCCAACATAGAAATTCATTCTGTATAAATGATTTCATCTGCTTGAAACATTGGCCTCTAGTAATAGAAGAGATATTTACCAACACTGCTTATCTTATATCATATTTAATCAATTGCCAGATATTTTAATAAACCCATACATAGAAAACCCTTAGAATAGTTTTTCATGTACGATAAGAGCTTATTACATTTTAAAAAATATTATATATTGTTATTTATTTATATCTTTTTGTTTTGACTCTAAAATCAAATGAACCATTATTGTCAATAGATTTAATAATTCATGCCATATATGTATGCCCCTAGTTTATTTTCAGAATGATCACATTCTCATTAAACTTGTAATTTTCACAAAATTAAATCTATTACTAATATATTTTACTCAAATTACATGAAAATAAAAAGAAAATAAAATTTACATGGAGAAAATTAACATATATTTTCATAATACACTGTGTAGAGGAATTTTAACCCAGCAATATGGCTGCTCTAATTTAAAGCATTCAAAGACCTTCTAGGTCTGTGTAATTCAGCTGGAATACAGACATACACACACCTTTAATCCCCTTGGCTGGAATACAGATATACCCAGAATACAGTTATATACAGATTAAAAGTGCACACTTTTAATCCCAAACAATGAAAGTAAAGGTAGTTTGTAGAAGGAAGCACCTATATTTGAAAGTTACGACTAATTGAGGACCAGATAATGTGGCAAATCAGAGGAAGAGATGACACAATAGAATACACCCATCTCTCACAAGAACAGAGAAAAGGAGAAGCTACCTAAAAGCAGTACAGTAGAGTTGAGAGAGTAGGTAGGGTACAGTAAAGTGTTCAGCAGAGAAGACACTACAGTAGAGAAAGAAGTAGACTTGAGTACAGTTGAGAGTTCAATAGAGAAGACAGTACAATAGAGCTAAGTTTTGTACAGTATAGTACAAGCAGTTCAGTTCAATTCACGGAGTCAGAAGCAGAGTAACTCAGTCAGAAGCTGAGAGGAGCCAGTTTGAATCAGTTAGCTTGAAGAGGAGTTTGAGCTAGTACAGCTATGTACAACCAGCAAACCAAAACTCTAAAATAGCTAGAAAGGATGGACATATTTAGCAGAAAACCTCTGAGTCAAAAAGCACTTCAGTTGAATAAAAGTTAGTTTTACAACTTTGTAAGATGAGTAGGGACTAAAATTTCAAAAATTAGCATATATGATTGAAGTTGAAAATTATGTAATAAATAACACTGTAAACTGCTGTGTCTACTTTCAGTTATTTCAGGCAATATTATTGTGTGGTAAATACTATTTAGATGTTGTTTAACTGAAGCTTTTTTAAAAATGAATATTTCTGAAATGAAGTGGATTTAGTGACAAGAAGATTACTGTAAATCAACATTGCCATTTGAATTTTGTGGCTATAACTAGGGCCAAACCAATTGCTTTCGCATTTGTACCGTACTAACAAAATATCTAAAATTTAGTTGTTAGTAAATTATTTCTCTCCAGTTCTTTTCAAACAATACTAAGATATGGTGTTACTATCCTGTGGTGAGATAGAAATAATTAATGAGTAAGTCATAAACTATATAAAATCACCAATATGTTAATTCAAAAATATCTTAATTTGTTATCTGTTACAGATATGAAAATTATTTCAGTAATTAACTGAGTCAAGGTCTTATGGCTTTACACCCTTTGGATGCTTTCAGTAATTAAATTATGATTGAGTCACACTTGGACTTATTTGAAATAAGTTTAAAATACATATTGAGTCAATATTTTGGTATAGCTACCACAAGTAAGTATATAAAAACAACAGAACTAGTAATTTAAAGTTTAAAATCTAAGCAATATTAATAAGCAATAAGTGTTCCTTTATGGAAGTCTATTCCTCTGTGTCTTTAAGTCTCTCTGTCTCTTTATCAATCTAATTATCTATAGATATAGATGATATAGATAATATAGATATAACTTCAGATGATATAGGTATAGGTAGATAAATGATATAGGAAACAATTATGGACAGACAAACAGACAAATATATGATAAAGTGTATGCAAAATGTATTGATGATATTATCTGTAATAAATATGTTGTTGTTCACAGAAATGGATAATGGATATAAGTGACAGTGATTACACTAATGAAAGTGGGCTCTGGACATGAAGAATGTTAAAGCTAGGGAAAATAAAGTAACCATCCTTAGGGACCATGTTATACTTTTTATAATGTATTTACTTAAAATTAATAACATACATATATCTGTGTTTTATATATATATGTATTCATACATGTATACAATTATCACTGTTGCCAATCTAATTTCTTAAAATATTGCCCTGAAATAAGTTATGGACATAATTAAATATAGCAGGATAACTATGCTATTCAAGTAGAAAATAGCATGTGTTTAAATGACATTAAGATTAATTTTAGTTCATGTATGTGAATCTTTCTTTAAAAACATTTTGTTCTTCTCATAACACTTATTAATCAGATTAAAAATCATTGTTTAAAATGATTTTGAAAGCTAAATATATGTATCTGCAGTGATAGTATATATATGCAAATTAAATTTAGATATACATATAGATTGTGATGTTCAAATTAAGACATTATTCATAATACAGCATGAAAATATTGTGATTGATAATTTCAGATGTTTTGCTATTACAACAGGAGATAAAATGCAGATATAGGAAGAAGACTATCATTAACAAAAAAATGGTCTCAGATTTCTTCAGTCAGGTCTATTTTAAAAAGGAAAGTTTAATGAGTGAAACAGTAATGTGTGAGAAGAAACAAAACAACAACTATGTAAAAATAGGAAGGCATAAACGGGTAGACTAATTTGCAGAACTTGGTCCTGTGAGTGTCTTATATGTTCATCCAAGAAACTGATGTGGAAGACTCTCTGCAGTCCCACAGAACATTGGGTCTAATTTAAATTCATGCTGCCCCGTTACCATCTGATTCTGATGTTACGGACTGTAATGTCATGTATAGGACTTAACAGAATTCCATGACACATTAGGGGAAAGTAGATGTTTTCTTTCTAATCGTTTTTCATATTATTTTTCTTTTAAAATGAGTTCTTCAAATCTTAAGAACTATTAATATTTCCAATTAAGTGGAAATCTGAGAAAGGGAGAAAGCACTAATGAGAATCTGAAAATAGTTTTTAACTGTGGTCATCCCAATTCTTGAAATAGACCAAGTAGACATTTTAGTTGTTAGTTTAGTAGAATGCTTACACGGTTGACAGGAACCACTGCCATTCCAAATTCTATATTGTGCTACACAACTTGATTCTCTTTAATTGATTAGAATATAAGTTAATAAGTTAAAAATTTTGAATATACCAACCACTTAGAATTAAAATTATGTCCGTTATAATAAAGATAACTTTGTAGCAGAAATAAATTGGTACATTTTATATTGAATTTGTAAACTTGGGCTGCGATACAGTTCGGTAGCAGAGCATGTGCCTGGGAATGTGCCTCAGGGAACATTGAAGAGGGAGGGTGGAACTATTGTGAAAGCTAGATCAGAAAGGTTGCTGGGAGATTGTCTCTCCTAGAAATTTCAGAAGTTATAGACTGAAAGTCTCACCAACATGACTGCCTTTTAAACATGACATAAACAAAGATGACACCAACACACACGCCAGGCCATGTGGAATGACATTCTTTTCTCTAACCCATGGCATGTGTCCTCCTCCTTCCTCCTCTTGGCTTCTCATCTTGGAGGCTCTTCTTCCCAAGATCCTCTCTGCTTCCAAAGCCCATGGACCTTAGTCAGGCCAACTCTGTCTTTGCCCAATCTCAGGCCTCAGCATTTATTCAACTAGAGACAATAATTAGAAAACAAAGTAACAGACAGCAAGAAGGACCAATTAATTAACGTTTAGAATGCATAACCTCACCCCATCACATGACAAAATGCTTGGGCTTCCAACCTTAAAAGTATTGCAGGTAGCTAAGAAAATGCTTAGGGTGGATAAAATGATCTTCTCTAGAAAAGAGCATACCAACTGGTTGTCTAATGTCAAAAGTTCAGTCCTGAAAATGTACCTAAGACCAACATACAAACTGAGCAGGTTGTGGATAGGAATATATATGCATATAGATATATGCATGAAACAACAATTAATAATAAAAGGGGCCATAAATTTGTCAGATAGTAAGGGGAATATACGGTTGTTGGGATGGAAGAAAACAAAGAAAGAAATGAAATGATTATAATCTTAAAATTGAAAGAATAAAAAACTGTTAATAATAAAACATTGTTTATAATAATGTAATTTAGATTATTACAATACGATTTATGATTTTTGTATTTGGTTCTTCATAAGTAACATTAAATATTCATGCCTTTTTATGTGAATACTACAATAGATGAACAAATGATTGATTCACATGGGATTTGATAACTTCATCCATCTAATGTTTTCATTGTTTTTAAACTAATACAACACATGTATTGCTCATTAACTCTCATGTTCCAGATAACTGGGTAGGAAAAAATTAAAACTAGAAAATTCTAATGGTTAGTTAATTACAGTTAAATTTTTGTTATGCAAATGTGAGATTTTAACAATGATTTAATTCTCCAACAACCCATGATCAAACATTATAATTTACAGTGTTAAATTTCTGATCAAGCTGAAGGTGTCACAATTATAAGAACATGTAAGACTCAATATTTATGGCTCCTTTCATTTTGAAACAAGCTGAAGATCTAAATTTACTTCCGCGAATATGTCTTTATAGATATAATTCAAAGGTAAACTATCATTTTATTCACAATGAAAATATCCCAATATTTATAATAAGGTTCAGAAGCATTCCTGACTCCAAGTCTTTAACTCATTCCAGATTTGTTTCTTTGTGTTCGCTGTAAAATTTGTTACCATTATTAAGATTTAATTTCACTCACATTTCCGTTTGGAATTTTTGGTAATTTTAATAATAAATACACTCTACACTGTAAATTCACATATGCTAGGAATAGTTAATTATATATCTTTATATTCCTCTTTACAAGAAAAATGGCCCAAATATAACACTTTTCTCTCCCACCTACATTTCTTTTTTTGAATCATTTATTAAGTAAAATAGGGGAAATTTATTATAAACCAAATTTATTTTTTTTTAAATCTAATAACTCATAATTATAAAACTATGATATAAGACAAAGTTCCTCACTGGCCTGCAGCCAGCAGATGGACTCAGGCACATATAAGAGAGTGTGAGAGTTGAAAGCAGGCGTTGTGCAATGTCCATTCTACAGACGCCCCAGGAGCTACACTTCTGATGCTTTGTGAAAGGTGAGAGCGGGCATTTTTATCAAACTGCGAACTCCATTGTTCTTGTCAAGACCTGCTCATATTTGATCCTTACTATAAGACATTTAATTTCAAGAGGAAAATAGCAAGACAACACAAGTTATGAATAAAAGGATAGCTTAGACATCCTTGTAAACTATAAAGAATTTTGTGGATTACATTTCTAGCCAAGGCGTGGAAATGCATATGTGAATTAACATCAGTGGAGACTGTATGCATTAGCCCTGCACAAGTCTGGCCATATAAAATCTCAGCATGGAGAGGAAAGGTGTGCACCAAGTCCCATCCCTAACCATAGAATTATTGTAACTGATACCTGATGGGAGAGGCAGAGTCATTTTTCGTTAAGAATATGATCCCTTGACTTGAGTACATTCTAGTAAAAGGCCTTATACAAGTGAATATGGGGAGGACTGTGCTATCTTGAAGGCAAAATAGGAAAAAATAAAGAAAAAGAGGAGGACACAAACTTGGTTTGGAAAGGAAGAGAAATGGATATTGATGGAGTGAGGGAGAGGGTGATTATGAAAAAATTACATTTTGTGAACTTCTCAGTAAGCAAATTAAAATGGAAAAAAGACAATAACACATAAAAACATTATATACAACTATAAAGCACCCAAATGTGTGTGTAAATAAATAAATAAATAAATATATACTTTTAAAAGAAACTTTTGTTTTGGTCTCATTGATTTCCTCTGCCTTTTACAAACTTTCTTATGTTTTTCTATAGTTCCCTGAGCCTTGAGGTGAAGGGTTTGATGTATGTATTTCTTTGTGCCTTTTCTTCTCTTTTTATATTTTCCCTGATTTGCTAGTATTTTTAATTTCCCTGTTTTTTTTAACGTTTGTATATTAATTCAAGTTACAACTCCCTCACAGCCCCCTCCCTCTACCCCTCCCAGTCAGCTTTATTTGTAATAGCTAGAAACTGAAAACTCCCCCTTCAACCGAAGAATGGATAAAAAACAACAACCAAAAAAAAACAAAAAAAACAAAAAACAAAAAAACCTGTGTTAGACTTACACAATGGAATACTACTCAGCCATCAGAAACAAGGAAATCATGTGATTTGCTCCCAAATGGATGCAAGTAGAAAGCCTCACCCTGAGTGATCTCAGTTTCAGAAAAATACACATGGCATATATTCACTTAAAGTTGGATTTTAGCCATGTAGTACAGGATAACTATCCTACAATCAACACACTCAAAGGAACAGGATCATGGACTTTGTTACTTATTAGTGGACACATCATCCTAGTGGAACTGCCGTATAGACCCCGAAGTACAAGAGGAAGCTCTTAGTTCTCCTGTGACTGATGAACTGAGAGGGTGGTTGACATTGGGATCAGTCCACACTAGAGGAAAAATTTCCCTGTTTTATTTCTAAAGACAGAGAGAAGAAAAGACGTAGAATTGGATGGATATGAAAGTGGGAATGATCTGGAAGGTGATATGAGAGGGGAAACTGTGATTTAAATATATTGTATAAAATTTACAATGGAAATGTAAAAAGAAAGTTGTATATTCACATCTTTTTTTTTTTAAATTGTCAACACACAGGAAGAAAAATTTTCATTTTCAATGTTACCATCTAATTGTTAATTGTCAAAATTGCTGTATTCATGCATAACACTAACTTTGTAACTTTGAGAAGCATTTAGTATCTAAGGATAACATAGTTCTAAGCTGGTGGGATATCTCAGTGACCAAAGGTACTTGCTACACAAACCTGGTGACCTGAGTTCAATTTCCTGGATTCTCTAGTGGCAGGACAGAACAAACTACTGAACGGTATCCGCTCTCCTCCACACTCATGCCTTGACACATGTCACTAAAATATATCCCAAAGTGTATAATACAAACTTTGAGTAAATGCTGTGAATAGTATTAAATGACAAATATCACACTAGAGATTTATTTTAAATATTTTAAATTCTTTAAAGTAGCATCACATGCTCTTTCATAGGAAATGTCAATTTTATTGAGAGTACAAATTTTGAAAGAAAATTTGAATAATCTCTAGGTTAGTTGTATTTGAATCTATATTAAAGATATTTTCATCAAAGTTTATGTATTCAATTTATATCTTCAAATAACTGAGAATTGAAGATTTCTTTTTCTTGATATCACACCTAATGTATCTTGTTCATCCAGGTGTCTCTTTTACGTTCTAGACATGTGATCTACATACAGAAATTAGCTATTATTTCAATCTCGAAATTGCATCCTTTGCAGGCCTTCTGTTGCATATGACACGGCTGCTATGAATTCTCCAATAAATTCAGAAATACTGTGCTTAGGGAAACAATCTAGTGCCTGAACCTCTGAGACAAAGGAGAACACATTCATATATAATTTTGAAATCTTATTGAAACCATTATGTGAAGTAATATGAGTGAATATACAGAAGAAGTATTAAGAATCATCCTAGGGAGCAGTGCTGAGGAATCTTGCAGCTGCCTTTTTTTTCTAAATCTGGAGGATGAGCTTAATAAGCCATCAGTTGTGAAAAGCTTATGATAATTTACATGCTACTACATCAGAAAGACATCCAAGTTAATAGTAAAAATATTATTAGGGGTATAATTGGAAAATAAAGAAATAACACATGAGTTCTTAAAATCAAATTGTTAATATAAATCAGATCTGATATTGACAGGCAGGAAAACTGAAAATTAAGCAGTTGTGAGTTCTTTCGAGCTTGGTTGTAATATCAACATTGAAATTCAATTAATCTACAATATGCTTTTGGTATGAAAACCAAACACATGTTGAAGACCTTTCATTTTGTTTAATGTATTAAAATTACAATATTTTTTTCTTTCAAATAACTTTGCAATTTCCCTTACAAAGAATTGTTTTCTCTGTAACATTCACATTAATGGCTTGTGACCAAGAAAGAAGGGCATATTATAATGCGAGCATTGTCAGTGAAAGAGACAACATTTTACAGATAGTTCTAAAATGTGAGATAATTTTAATCTAGGAGAAAAAGCCCTTAAACTAAAAATCAGTATCTAAGCTGGCAAATAGAGAATTTATAATTTGTTATGGAATTGTCTTTATGCAAACACATAAATTTCCTTTCTGAATCAAATACATTTTCATAACAGTTTATTTTATAGTTTACAATGTCTAACTTTCCCAAAGACACGGCCTCCATTTTCAGGAATATAAACAAGTTTATTCAGTAAATATTTTGTTGTGTTTGTATAGTAGGTAGACTGCATATTCTTTTGTGCTGATAATGTTCTTTAATATGTAGTGTTGCCTTAGTTGTTTACTGGTGCAACGTCTGTAAAATTCAGTAACTGTCAAAGTTTATTACATGTGATATCTGTTGGCTATTGCTTTCCTAAAGTGCTGGAGTTACTGCAGTTGTGAGCCACCCAGAGTGAGTGCTAGACATTGAACTTGCGTCCTCTACAAGGGCAGCAAGTGCTCCAAACTTCTGAACCATCTCTCCAGCTCGTCGTGCCCAGTTAACATGTTTATAATTGATTATTTTTTTCTGTGCTCTTTAGTACAAATTTAATCTTTGTTTTATTAAATTCATTAAATTTTTATATTGTCTTAAATTTGGAATATATTTACATAAATTCAGCCATATTTTAATAAGTATATAACAAAAATATTGTATGAATGTGTTTATAAAATATTTAAAATTAATAATAAATAATTACTTCCTGTCTCATTAATATCTTTTATCCACTTCTGATACCATTATGTTCTAAAAAAATACAATGACCTTCATTTCCTTTGAAAAAATATCTTTTTCCCTAATTATTGCAATACATTTTTAAAAACAAGAAATAATTTATTTAATCTAGCCACACTTGATACAAATAAAGATATAGCATGATATGTCAGTTTAAATAGAGTGCAGGAGGTGTGTGAGTGCCTTAATACCCTTGTCAAATGTGTTCCTCTTCTTTTCCCATTTCCATTTTTTAATTCTAAATATTATTATCCAGGTAAGAACCTAGTTTAGTGAAAATAAATTAATCTGTAATAATAGGTGTGATAACCTATCTTGGTTGTCAACTTGACCAGATACAGGACGAGCTAAAATGTCCATATGTGAGTACATATACAGTAGTATATATATATATATATATATATATATATATATATATATATATATATTGTCAGGTATGTGAAAGACCAAGAACAACCTACACTGTACTTCTTCAGGCTGTGGCCACATTTTTTTGCAATTTGCTATGCTGTCTGACCTGCCTGTGTGTCCTATGGATCATCACATGTTTTCTTCCTCCCCAGGGCTGTCATTGCAACACACTTTTACTTTTTAAAATAAACACTCAGGTACTACACATGAGTGTTTTGCCTTCATGTATGTCAGTGTAACACTTGCATGACTGGTGTCCACAGAGGGTCTCAGCTCCTCTGGAACTTGAATTACAGGTGTTTGTGGGACACTATATGGATTCTGGAAATCAAACCATGGTCCTCAGCAAGAGCAGAAAATATTCTTAATTGCTTAATTGCCTCTACAGTCTCTGCACATACATACACACACACACACACACACACACACACACACACACTCATACACACACATTGTGTACAGGTGTATAAGTTTGTTGTACGTTTACTTTGTCAAGTTACAATAAAAGCGTTGGTAACCAAAGAGTGATCAGTGATTTTTAGTGAACATTTCCATAACGCAAACTAATGAGAAATGGGATGGAAGGGTTAGGAGGTAAAGAAAAAAAAAAATGAAATGAGATGTTTCGGCCTTTTACTACTAATTGTCATAAACTTTTTAGGATAATTAAGAAATGCAAACTAATGGTTATGCAAGCTGGTCATTCAGTTAGGTACAATGACAGCCTATTATAGTTACTTTCTAAGCTAATCAGAAATAAACCGGCAAGAGACAAGCAACATCTGCTTACCCTAATATAAGAGATAGATAGGGCCTCTTCAAAAACCTCAAGAGATCTGCAGAATATGGCATTCAAAGATGTTTTCGTAACTTTAGATTTTTTTATATCAAGACATATCAACTCCTGACAGCACCCCCTATTCTCCTCCAAGTAGAAGATGAGAATCGAAGAATCTCCAGTGGGAGATGATTGAATTAGTCGCAAGCCTATCTCTTGGTAGGAAAAGCCCCTTCCTCGAACTGTAGACAGAATGCTGTCCAAAAAGGACAAAACCTGGAAGCAGGTAAGTCGACAGCCTAGTTCTCCCAAGACAGGGTAGGTAAGTCCTTCATAACCCCTGCTCTACAATCAATGTCTGTCAGAGAAGCGGGGCCAAATGACTGAAGATCGATGCTGTAATGTATGGAGAGAAAAATGGGAACTGTCCAGGCAGCCACTGGTATGTCATTTCTTAGTTTGGGAAGCTGCAGACCCTGTACTTCCTATAAAATCAGATATATTTATCCTTCTCAGGTCTCTGAGGTGGTTGAAGAACAGATAGCTAGAGTCTCATAATTAAATTTTGAGTTGTTTAGAAGTCAAGAGAGTGTTATAGATCCAAGAAGATACTTTTTTGTTTTAATAATTCATTTTTTATTTCTTCATGTTACATCTGAATCACAATCCCCTCCCTACTCCACCCTCCAGTCCCACCCTTCCACCCTCCTCCCCCTCAACCCCCCATCCTCTACATTTTTTTAGTTTAATGTATTTCTTTCCCCCCCAACAGCTCTCCCTTTCAGTCCAACAAATGGTTCTTTCTCTTATAACTATAAATACAATACAAAACAACAGAAATAAATAGGCCACAATTATGAGAGTTATATGGCTTAGCTTACATTCCCAAAGTCCAGTCCATATGTATTTGGTACCTGACTTTAACATTCTACTATCTAACCATCTCCATGAGTTTAAAGTTCTATATCTAATTCAGCATTCATACTAACTTGCCTCACAATTTTAAAAATATCTTCTTAGATCCAGAACACCCTCTTGATTCCTAAACAACTCAAAATTTAACTATGAGACTCTAGCTATCTATTCTTCAACCACCTCAGAGACCTGAGAGGGATAAATATATCTGATTATATAGGAAGGGCTGGAGAGATGGTTCAGCCGTTAAAGGCTAGGCTCACAACCAAAAATATAAGAAGATACTTTTAAAATTGTGTTGCAAGTTAGTATGAATGTTGAGTCAGATATAGACCTTTAAACTCATGGAGATGTTTAGATAGTAGAATGTTAAAGTCAGGTACCAAATACATATGGACTGGTCATTGGGAATGTACGTTAAGCCATATAACCCTCATAACTGTGGCCTAATTACCTCTGTTATACTGTATTGTATTTGTTATTATAAGAGAAAGAGCCATTTGTTGGACTGAAAGGGGAAACTGTAGGGGGAAATAAGATGTACCTTAAACTTAAAAGAAAAAAAAAAGGGAAGAGGATGGGGGGTTGAGGATGGGAGGGTGGGACTGGAGGGGGAATGTCGCGTCCCCCCTTGTCCAGCAAGGAATGATGCAACTCACAAAACTCTTTCCCAGCAGTTTATTGAGGTCCCTTGAAAACAGTCTTTCGAATGCCCGGGCAGACCCAACCCACAGGCTAAATACTAAATGAACAGCCAATCAATCAAGTAAAGCCACGTAGTGCTATCTTAGAGGCCCACGTATGCGGAAGCAAGCCAGATCAGCGGTCTTAGCCAAATATGGATTTGTTTACCACTGAGAGCGCTCACTGTCGGGCTGGTGGAAGGCGGAAACCGGCGCCATCTTTAGGGCGCGGCACATTGCAGCTCTCTACAGTTCCTCCTTTTTTATTTTTTCTAAAGTTGGAAGAAGTCCCTGGAAAGGTTTCGTAATCCCCTATCTGGGGATCTCACGGTGGGCCTGAGCCTGTAGGAGGGCGGTGCTCAAACTCTTACCCGTCTCTGGGTCAGCCTCCCCACTCGGGACTGCCCTGTCTTAGGTGGCCGAGACTTACCCGTTAACTCCGTCACTGACTTGCCAGACCCTAATATCCGTGGAACGAACACCTTAGTGGGCAGGGACTATGCTTAGTGAAGATTTACTTCAAGGCAGCAATCCATGCCTGAGGGGACTAGCCCGCCTCAATGGCGACAAGGGCTTGTATAATCATGGCTGCATTACGCTTTTGTGTAGTTTTCATTTTGTAGATGCACCATAGGTAAACCAGAGAGGCTAGTATCATTAGTATCGCCAAAGAGCCTACGCCCGCCCACTCCTTAAGATGATCCATAGTCGTCTGTATCCAGGAAGTCAAACCAGTAGCCAGGCTCAGATCCACCTGAGTGGAGTTGATGTGGACGATTGTCGCTCTCAGCTCTCTCATCAAATTTTTAAATTCAGCCGACCAATCCTGTAAGAGGAACTTTGACAATTGTCTAGACAAATTAGCAGCCTTTGTAAAATTTTGATACTGCACGGAAGTAACACACAAACCTTGCAATTTCCATTCACACCCCAATTGTGTTAATTGTCAAAGAGAATCAATCTGTTCTTGTATTAAATCTATGCGTTGATTAACTATCATAAGACCTCCTTTGAGATGAGAATTCATAGAGGTCTGAGTATCCAATGCCTGTGCCACAGTGGCTGAGATGTTATTCAGGGCATTGGCAGTCTGTATAGAACTAGACAAGGCAATAGCTGAGGCAGTAGCTCCCACAGCAGCAACAGTGATAGCAGTAACAATAGCTGCAGTGATGCCAAAATCTCTTTTAAACCTGAATAGCATCATGGTAATAGGAGCCTCTACAGGAACTGGCACATATCGAGGCATTCTAGTCACCACAGCCACAGGAAAGGCTGTGGCATTTCAGCATAGGGCATAAAAACATGTGCCCGGAGTGCATACTAACTTTTCTTCACCTAAGGATGCACTCCCATTACTTACAATCCACAGAAAAGGAGGCCAGAGACATACTGGCGAAGCTGAAAAGTTCTTGTTGCGGTAAGAATGAAATAAAGAATTCCAAGTACCAGAGCCACTACTGCTAGAGAAATCCAGATTGGTAGCGGACCCTAGGGAAATATTACCTCTTTGATAAATTCCTCCCCCAAGCATAATGACAGGTCCCAAGTCCATGCAACTTCCATTTACTCCACACAAAAGCCACAAATCAAAAGGATTGGTGGCAATCTGCTGAGGATCCCTAGTAGATAAATCAAGCATTCCTGTACAAGACTTATTCACTATATTACTAATCATGGGGCTAAAGGAAAAAATAATCTTGTTGAACCCAAACTGCTCTGCGCTCCTGACATACTCACTGCTACTATCACCAGGATCCTTAGGAAGGTCTTCATGATGAATCTTCCTCACAAGGCGTTCAGGCACCCACACTGGATCTTGCTGATCCTGAGGAAAAACACAAACAGACCCTCTCGCCCATGTTAGCACGGGGTCAGGCCCCCGCCAAGAGCCTGTCAGAATATCCTTCCACTTCACCATGCTTTTAGGTGAACCATGGGAATCCTGATGTCTGTCCGCTGCTGAGCGGCCTTGAGCATCTAAATTGAAAAAATTTAAAGTAAATAAGGCTAAAGACATTCTCTCCTTGGGGGTACGGCCTTGGTCATTCTCTCCTTGGGGGTACGGCCTTGGCCTATTCCCCCTTTTTGTTTTTGTAAACATTCTTTTAAGGTGCGATGAGCACGCTCCACAATTCCTTGTCCTTGAGGATTGTATGGTGATCCGTGATTAAGTTGTACCTCCATCTGGTTGCAGAAGGAGACAAAGGACTGAGCCGTATAGGCTGGTCCATTGTCCGTTTTCAGCTGCTGTGGTTTTTCCCATGCAGCCCAGGCCTCTAAGCAATGTCCTATGACATTGTGAGTCTTTTCTCCACTCATAGGTGTAGCATGTATGATACCTGAGCAGGTATCCACAGATACATGAATATATTTTAAAGTTCTAAATTCTGAAATGTGGGTAACGTCCATTTGCCAGATTTTGAGTGGCAACAGCCCTCTAGGATTCACTCCCACACTGGGAGGATGATGATGAATCACACGCTGAGGACAGTCCAAAACTACTTGTCTAGCATCTGCTCTAGACAAATGAAATTTCTGTTGTAGAGTTTTTGCATTTACATGAAATAATTGGTGAAACTGTCTGGTTGGTCCAGGAATGAGCTCCAAAAAATACATGTCATCCTGGTCCATTGATCAACTTTATTATTACCCTCACTTAATGGTCCAGGTAATCCTGTATGTGCTCTGATATGTTGAATATAAAAACACCTTTTTCTCTGCCAGATTAAAACTTGTAATTCTTGTAATAAGGCACATACAGTACTACTATTCTTAATAGGACCTGTTAATTCTAATACTTTCACTGAGTTGACCACATAAACTAAGTCTGAAATCAAATTGAATGTAAATTGACATTTTTTAAACACCTCAATTACTATTTTCAACTCTACTATTTGGGGGGAGCCCGGTTGAAATTGACATAACACGGGCTCTTGTCTTTCTATCAAATAGGCTCCATAGCCTGTCTTTGAGCCATCAGTAAACACATTTGGTGACCCTTGAAGTGGTACTGCTGAAGTAACCTTAGGGAATATCACTGGGTGCTCCTTAAAAAATGATAGCAATGGATGTTTAGGATAATGGTTATCAATCACTCCTTCAAAGCTACATTGCAATATTGCCCAGTCATCTACAGTGCCACACAAAATCTTAATTTGATAACTGGAATAAGGCACTATTATACTTGCAGGAGCAACTCCAAAAGATTGCAAGCATTGTTGGATACCATTCAAGGCTAAAGCAGCAAGTGCAGTGGGATAATGTTCTATTCTGTTCTTACTTGTGTCCACATCCCCGGGCAGAAAGATCTCCCTACTTTCACGGACTGACCTGGCTGCTCTATCTGAGTGGCTTCTGGATATGGAGGAGGAGTTGAAGGCGCCATGGCAATGGCTTTGTTTACACCAGCTGCCGCCAGCGTGGCTGAAGGCACTGTAGCAGCGACTCCACCCACTCCGACTGCTGCTGACGTGTCAGGCGCCATGGCAACAGCTCCACCCATACCGACTGTAGCAGCGGCTCCTCCCACACCGACTGTCGCCTGTGTGTTCTTTTTTTTTACTTTTTTTTTTTTAATAACAGTCCTCTCCAACTGTTTTATTAGAGCGTGCAGCTCTCCTTTAGAATCTGTGCTCTCTGAGTCCTCAAAATCTCTAAAATCTCTAAAATCTGTGAGATCGGGATAGAGAGGAACTTTTTTTTTGTCTCCCTTTTCACTGTTTGTCTGTTCAAATCTTTCGCCTTTGTTATTTTTCTTTTCACTGTCTACCTGTTTAGATCTCTCCCCTTGTAGCAGTTTCAAGGCTGATTCTCCCTCTTTGATTGCATTACAACACCTCTGATCTTCTAAACATCTCCTCACCATTTTTCAAATCGGTCTTACTCCATGCTTTAGAGTCCCTTGCTCCCAAGCAAAATCCAAGTCCCTGTCTAATTTGTCCCAGCAAGATACTGTAAGATTCCCGGACACCGCAAACCATGGAGCCACAGAATCACATTCATTTAAAAATCTTTTTAGGGTAGACTTCTTAATCTTCAAATTCCTAGCTAAAAGTAGCTCCTGAAGAGCCAGAAAAATTGGGTGTGACTCAGACAACCCCATGTTTAAAAATTTTACTTTTGGTTTGCAGCTTCCCCACGAAACTGTATCTTTTGTTCGCTATCTTTGCGAAACTTTACCGTACGTTCACTATCTCCGCGAAACTTTATCGTACGTTCGCTATCTCCGCGAAACTTTACCTTGTGTTCGCTATATCCGTGAAACTTTATTGTCCTGATTTATCCCAGGAACTTACCAACGCGTTGCCCCTGACTGCAGGAGTTTTGAGTCTTTTCTGGGTCCCCATACGGGCCACCACTTTGTCGCGTCCCCCCTTGTCCAGCAAGGAATGACATAACTCACAAAACTCTTCTCCAGCAGTTTATTCAGGTCCCTTGAAAACAGTCTTTCGAATGCCCGGGCAGACCCAACCCACAGGCTAAATACTAAATGAACAGCCAATCAAGTAAAGCCACGTAGTGCTATCTTAGAGGCCCACGTATGCGGAAGCAACCCAGATCAGCGGTCTTAGCCAAATATGGACTTGTTTACCACTGAGAGCACTCACTGTCGGGCTGGTGGAAGGCGGAAACCGGCGCCATCTTTAGGGCGCGGCACATCGCAGCTCTCTACAGGGGAATAGGGAGGGGACTGCGATTGAGATGTAACTTGAAGAAATAAAAAATAAAGGGAAAAAATAGAAAGGTTTTCCCCATATAAAACATCAATAATGTCCTTACCAATATCGCATTTTTAAACTACTAGGCTTGTACTTGTCTTTTCCAATTTATTTATTTCAAAAGAAATGCAGAGAGTATAGAAGTGGATTAGAAAATACTATTAAACTTTTCTCAACAATGTCTATTTTAATGTTCAAAGTAATTACTTTTGCTGTCAGCATGAATAAAATTTACTACCAATAGAGAGAGCAAGGAGTCAAATACTTTGCTAGGAATTATAACACAAAGTTCATGTGACTAACATTAGAAGTTGTAAGTACTTGTCTCTATTTGTACAGCTGCATCTGCTGTAAAGGTGTTCAGAGTTTTGTTCTTGGTGGTTTTAATTCTTAGATGACAGAGTTAAGTTCACCTATCAATTTCAAGAAAAAATATAATTGTATTATTGCCTAATATCTTGGCAAAAACTATTTTAAGTATGCTCTTATGGAAAATAAACTTTCCTTTCTAAACAACCATATAGTATAAATATTATGCTAGCAAATATAATAGAAATTTTAATAAATTTTGTAGACAAATATTGCAAATTGGGTTTAATAGTTTTTAACACAATGATTGTTGACTAATGATAAATGCTGACAAAGGCCAACATTATGCACTTTGCATTCAACTGAAGAGTGATATATAACCTTCAAACAATTGTCATAGCCACTGGATATTACCATACTTTCATTTGTAATCATATCATTTCTAAACACAAAGTTTTATCCAGATCAAAGAGCCACTAGCTTCTTTTTATTATTATAATTTTTATTACTTGAAGTTACATCTCCATCATAGTGCCCTCTTTCTACCCCTCCTGGTATCACCGCCCTACCCTCTCCTCCCTCTCCCACCTATCCCACTCCTCCGATGTGGAGTATCCCTACAAATCAGCCCCTCTCAGTTCAACAGGCATGTGAGGGCTAAGAGCTTCCTCTTGCACTAGGGAGCCTACATGGTAGCACCCCTATGGCAAATTGTCCCTCTGATAGGTAACAAAGTCTATGTTCCTTATCTTTTTGGTGTGCTAGTTGTAGGACAGTTATCCTGTACTATATGACTAAAATCCAATTATACGTGAGTAGATACCATGTGCATCTTTCTGAGTCTGGGTTAGCTCACCGAGCATGAGCTCTTCTAGTTCCATCCATTTGATGGTGAATTGCATGATTTCTTTGTTTCTGATAGCTGAGTAGTATTCCATTGTGTAAATGTACTACAATTTTTTTTTTATCCATTCATCAGTTGAGGGACATCTGGGTTGGTTCCAGATTCTAGCAAGTACAAATAAGGCTCCTATGAACATAGATGAGGAGATGTCCTTGTGGTTTTGTGAAAACAGCAACCTACAGATTGGGAAAAAATCTTCATCAACCCCAAATCTGACAGAGGGCTAATATCCAAAATTTATAAAGAACTCAAGAAATTAAACACCAAGAAACCAAATAATCCAATCAAAAAATGGGAAACAGAGCTAAACCAAGAATTCACAACGGAGGAATCTCTATGGCAGTGAGACATTTGAAGAAATGCTCAACATCTTAATCATCAGGGAAATGCAACTCAAGACAACTCTGAAATTTCATCTCACACCTGTCAGAATGGCTAAGATCAAAAACTCAAATGACAACAAATGCTGGCAAGGTTGTGGAGAAAGGGGAACAGTCCTCCATTGCTGGTGGGAGTGCAAACTTGTACAACCACTATGGAAATCAATCTGGTGATATCTTAGAAAACTTGGAATAGCCCTACCTCTAGACCCAGCCATTCCACTTCTGGGTATCCACCTAAAGGAGCCTCTAGTTTCTTAAATTTAATAGTGTTAATGTATGTACACTCATAGAAAGAAACATAATGATTTATAAATAACTAAACAAAAGAAAGCACTACCTATTAGACATTTGTTATATAATGGAATTAATACTCTTTTTTAAAATTTATTTTGATTTCTTCAAGTTACATCTCCATCACAATCCCCTCTCTACTGCCCCCTCCATCCCACCCTCCCACCATCTTCCCCCTTAAACCACCCATCCCCTTCTATTTTTTTTAAGTTTAAGGTATATCCTTTTTACCCCCAACAGCTCTCCCTTTCAGTCCAACAAATAGCTCTTTCTCTTATAACAATAAATACAATACAAAACAACAGAAATAATTAGAACACAATTACGAGAGTTATATGGTTTAGCATACATTCCCAATGCCCAGTCCATACTTATTTGGCACCTGACTTTAACATTCTACTATCTAACCATCTCCATGAGTTTAAAGTTCTGTACCAACTCAGCTTTCATTCTACTTGCATCACAATTTTAAAAACATCTTCTTAGATCCAGAACACGTGGGCTGGAGAGATGGCTCACTGGTTAAGAGCACTGGCTGTTTTTCCTGAGGACCTGAGTTCAATTCCCAGCACTCACATGGCAGCTCACAACTGTCTGTGGCATAATTAGCATAATGGAATTTATACTCTTATTGTATATATAAGGTCCACTTGTAAGTAAAGTATAGAGAAATAAGTTTCCCATCTCACAATGAACACATTGTGAGATGAGAAACTTATTTTAGAAACCGGGAGCAATAAGTCCCTCTTTCTCAGTGTTTAAATCTGAAAGCCTCTAGGTCTAACAGCTTAGGCCCTAAGACCTGGGTATTTTTCATCATGGAACAACAAAAACTAGACAAACACATTAGCTTCTTATGATTTTCATCTGAACAAAGGACTCCATCCAGGAATTGGTAATGCAAGCAACATATTTATGAATAATTTACTGTTGGTATACATTTTTCTAATTGATAATAAAGGATTTTCCTCCAAAGTTTACATTTTCACGATTAATATGCATAGAACCCTTAATTCTTAATCAAATACCACTATCATATAGGTGATTGATTGAACGTTAGAATCGATCCCTTTTTCTTTACTACTGAAAAGTTAGGTGGTGCCCTTTTCTTCCATGCTGGAACTTTGGCTCTTAGGCAAAGTTTCTGTTTTTTATTCCATTTGAATTCCTCATACTCTTTTTATATCCATGCCTTTTAAAGTTCTCCTTACATCTATATTCTTGATAAAGCAAATTATACAGTAGATATACAATGTATATCCAGTTATACCATTATAAAAAAGATTAGCTTTTTGCTTTATTCATTTCCTAAAATACTTTCAATTCCCTTTATTCTACCTTAATGATGTGACTTTAGATGAACTTGTAGATAAGAAATAATTACTCCACGGATAGAAAGCATTTTTAAGCATTTGCGTTCATCTTTCATATTTAAAGAAATTTACTTTTGTGATATATTATGGGATCTTTAATTTTCTAAACAAGGTTTAGCACTGTTTCTTTACTTTCTTAGAAAATTATGCAAGTTATCTTCTTCTTTGCTTAATCATACATTGAGAGATTAGTGGGCATGTGTATGCTTGGCAAAAAGTAGTGGATTTGATTGTAGTGAAACAAATTCTAGTCCACCAAATCTTAGAGTTACTTCATCTTGAAGCAAACTACCACCTAGGTATTCCGGATGACAGACTGCAGCAAAACAAGACATGCTTGTCACCTTTCATTAGCTTTTTTGTTTGTTTGTTTTTAAGAGTGGCAAAAACCCTGATAAGAAAAAGAATAGTGCATATAAATGTACATAATTCCTCCAGCAGTTGAGCCTATGCGCACCTCTGATTAGAAATTATTTTATCCAAAACTCAGGGTACATGTGCATTAAGTTTAATAAGTAAGTTCTCATCCAAAAGCCTGGGACATCTTCTGCCATAGGATTTTTGGCCAAATAATTAAAGTTTCTTTTCAAACAACTCTTCCTCTTCCGCAACTTTGTGGTCAGAAAAGTTTCATTACAACTTTAATATGATGAATCACTCACCCATATTTTTATCTCAAAGTGACCGTTGGCAGGGTTTGATTCATTTTCTCTTTATATAAGATACTTTAACATATTCTTTTTTTCCATTTCTTGTCATTTGAAAATAACTAGAGACATTTACTTGAAAAGAATTTTAATCTAATCTATGTAACTAGATTCTATGATTCAACAACATTCATGACTTTACAGTAGAAAAGAAAATATAACTGAACAGGGAAGCCATTTTAATATAATGTATGAAGATTATGGAACAGAAACAAAATCAGACATGTTCATGTTTTCATACCTATTAACTGCTAAGCAAAGCATAGAAGAGCTCAAACAGTATTTCAATGTAAATAATACAGTCTAGTGAAAAAAATTCCAGCTGACAAAGTTTCCAGGAAGTGAATTAAATAAGCTAAGAAAATTTAATACTTGAGATAGCACTTACATGCACCTGATGAAGAAAATCATGTAACATTTAAGGAAACATTAACCTCACTGTAGAGTCAAATAGTAAGGCAGGGCTGCACAGAACTTTTAGAAGGAGAATGTTTAAAATTGATCACCTCTCATTTTGGACTTTGTAAGAAAACATACAATAGTGTTAACTGACAAATACATTACTTGACAATTGTTACCTTGTACTATAATTGCACAGAATAAGTAGCATCAATTTTCTAGCAAGAACACAACTAGTGCTAATGCTTTGAAGTATGTGATATAAAAAGTTTGAAAAGAAATTATAATTAAATATCAAAATGACAAGATTGTGATTCTGGCATTTAAAAGACAAATTCTCAGTTTCCAAATGTAGTTTAAATAGACTTGAACCTCAGAAAAAAACAGTTCCCAAAAAGAAGTCACATTTGGAGAGTCCATATTTAATAAGGCCATAAAAATTTAAATTTCTCTTATGATTCAAATCATTAAGTTTTTGAAAATTCCAAGGCCTGTGATTGCAAATTTGTGAGGGCAATTTAGCAAAATGCACTAAAAACCTGCTAAATAGATTATTTTATTGTGCCAATGTTTTATTAGCTTAACAGATCTATTTATTTAAGAGGACCCCAAAGTATTATAAAATACATTTTATTCAGTACACGTGATAGAGCCATTTAAGAATATTTGCATTTTGGCATCTAGTTCCACTTTGAAGAAATCTTCATTTTACTTCATTGTACAATATCCATAAATAATTTAGTACAACTGTAGAGGTCAGGTAAAACTGAATTTGCTGTCTTGGAATATACAGGCTGTGAGGACAAAGACCCTTCCAACATTTTACAAGGCCATCCTTTGATTTTAAGGCAAACTGTAAGGTCAGAAAGTTCTCTAAACCACTCCATTCAAAAGTCTGTTGTTAGCAAAGTTAATTGAATATAATATACTCACAGCTATGTTTATGAAAGGAAAATGATATGAATTAGAATGAAAAATGAAAGAGATGATTTACATAACCTCAGCAAGATTTGAAGCATCAGGTTCCCAACTGTCTTTGTCTATGAGGACACAAATACCTATTTCTAAACTTTATATATTTCAACACACAGAGAATAGAGTCAACTAGAGAAGCTCAACAAAGCATTGGTGTCTAGAGATATTTCTAGGGTTTCATTTTGCAAACACAATTGATTTGTTGCTAAGTAGTTATAATTATTTTGAAAATATTCTGATTCTATGGGACTTAAAATCTCACCAGGAAATCCATGTTTGATCTTGCTGCTATATCTCCCATACTAAAAGTGTTAGTTATGGTATGACTTTCTGTGAGTTATCTGGTTAGAGTAAACTATCATAAAAAGTGCAGGTAGCCAATCACAAATACAGACACTTATTAGAAACTTGTAAAATACCAAGATTTATGTTCCTATTTTTGGGAGTAGTAGGATGATGTGCTCCTTTGTCTAAACAAATCAACCATTTGAATATATCCAATAGTTTTTATAGGACATAAACATTCATGCTATAAATTTTTCTGTGTGAAGCAAACTTGCTTAAAAACTCTCACATTTTGGATCATTGGGGATTTTGCATTTTCAATTCGGGGATGTGAAACTGTTACTAATCACCATAAACACACTCTTCTCCCCTTACTTCCCTGCCTCTGACAGTATCCTAAGGTTGTATTTATGATATCGTGGTATTCTTTGAGATTCTCTGATGATGCCCCATTCTATAAGTCGTTTTAATTTTCTGCAATATATTTTATAATTTCCCCTTTGACAATTCTTCAATATCCTCAATCTTTTTCTCACAACTCCAAATAACAAACAAGCAAGCAAACAATGCAGAATAAGAAAAATTAAAACAAAGAACATGGTGGAATTTTTTTTCCCCGCCAACTCCTTAAATGAGTGTAAACCTATGCTGTCCAGTGGTTGATAGAGGAGTACCTAGTGTAACTCAATTGAAGAAAACCAATTTCCTTTCTTCCAGAAGCTGCCAATTATAAACAATTTCTTGGTAAATGATGGGACTTTAAACTCACTGCCGTATTTCAGTTCTGGTACTTCATCTGACTTGAACTTGTAAAAATATTGGGTATTATTGCTACAGTCTCTGTGAGTTCATGTAAGGATCAGGCCTCTTCTGTCTGAAAAACAGTTTTCTTGGAGTCTTCTCACCACATACTGCTCTTAGAATATTCCCACCCATTCTTCTACATAGATCCTTGAGTCTTAAGAGATGAGTTTGGTAAAGAAATCCCATTTAGAACTGAGTACTACAATGACTCTCACTTTTTGCACGCTGGCCAGTTGTGGGTAGCTGTGTTAATTACCATTTGCAGCAAGAAGTAACTTTTCTGTTGAAGGTTGAACAAGTTACTGATTTAGGGGCTTATCAATAGTAAGTAATTATTAGTCATTTTATTGCTTTGTTCACTAAGCAGAATTAAGTTTTCTGCTAAGGCCCATAACCAATGTAGTCTTAGGGTATTAAAGCTTAGGAATATTCCATTGTTTATATGCAACACATTTTCATTATCTATATGTCAGTTGACATCTAGATTGATTGATTCCATTTCAGTGATATTATGAATAAAACAGTAATAAAGATACGCATGAATCACTATGGTTATAATAATTTGTATCTATTTCTTAGCATAGCATAGCTGGTTTGAATGATAATATTCAACTTTAAGCAAAGGATTCAGTCTTTAAGTTATTGGATATGTTACCATTTTCAGGTAGACAGAAAAACAATTCAATGAAATTAAAGGATTATCAGCTAGCATTCACTGTAGAATTTCTTAAGTGCCTGGATGTGGGCAGAAATCTCCAGATCTCATTAGGTCACAGAAGTTATTGGAATTCATTGTTATATTTGGAGAGTAAAATAGAACATTATATGCATCATATGTCTTAGTTAGGGTTTCTATTGCTGCTATAAAATGCCATGATCCAAAAGAAAGTTTGGGAGAAAAGCATTTATTTAGTTTATACTTCCATATCACTGTTCATCATCAAAACAAGTCAGTACAGAAACTCACACATGACAGGAACTTGGAGGAAACAACTGATGCAAGGGCCCTTAATTTAATCATCAGAGAAATGCAACTCAAGATGACCCTGAGATTCCATCTCACACATGTCAGAATGGCTAAGATCAAAAACTCAAATGACAGCACATGCTGGCGAGGGTGTGGAGAAAGGGGAACACTCCTCCATTGCTAGTTTTTCTGCTTAATGGCTTGGTCCCCACAGCTTGCTCAGCCTGTATTCTTATAGAACCTAGGACTACCAATGCAGGAATGGCCCCACCCACAGTGGGCTCAGCCCTTCCCTATCAGTCACTAATTAAGAAAATGCCCTACAGGGACATTAATGGAGATATTATGGAGGCAATTTCTTAGTTGAGTTTTCTCCTTTCTGATAACTCCAGCTTATGTCCATTTTACATGACACCATCAAGCAGACTATGCAGTTAAGAAACAGCTCCAAGGTCCTAAGCTAGAATTGTCCTGAATGCCTCTTCCCTGAAGACTGTCTTTGCTGGTACTAGAATGCACCACACATCTTTCAAAGGAGGGAGGCAACCAACAGTCCTACCCAGACAAAGTTGCAATGGTGGTACATTTACCTTGATGATAACCAACAGCACTCTAATTTGTCTTAAAATCTACTCAACAAAGGATACCAAGCCTGGTCCTGGAAACACAGCTAACTAGTCAATTGTAGTGAATTTGTGAAGTTGAAGTAAACCTTTACTTTACCAAACCAATAAAATCCTTAGCACCAATCAATAAACAATACCCATAGGACAGTTTGTATCAGGTTAACTGTGTCTTTGAGTGTGCAGGGACTTAAATATTTTCATGACCCATGAATATTCTTGTTATTTATTTAATTTGAACTGTTGAAGTTAGGGAAGGAACATGAATAATCTAAGAGCTAGAAGATATAATGAAATTCTGTGAAATATTGTTTTCTGGACTTGGCAGCACTATTATAGTTCTTACATCAACACAGCTATAACTGCTTGCAATGTTCTTATATAAAACTGGGTCTATAAACCGTCAATGGATTAGGAAGGGGCCCAGGGACCTTACTCCACCGAGATTAGCTCTAGACTGCTGATAAAATTTTTAAGGAATGATAGTCATCCTCTTCAGTTCTGTACCTACTGAAGAGCCCTCCAGGCTTCAACTGATAGTTCCAAACCCATGATCATACAGAGGATTCTTATTTAACTAAGTACATCACACAATATAAAATATTTTTTCTTACTTTGTCTTATGTTATGTTTTTATTAAGAAGTCCTAAGTAATTTCTTGAATCTAAATCATACTGACCAAAATTATTCTTCAGCTGAGTTTATTATTGAATAAATACAATTTCTATTTCTGTTCTTGTTAGTTGGTATCACATGATCCTGGTGAGATTTGTCTTGTGATATTTATACTAGCATAGTCTCTGAATATTTGGGGATCAAAGTGCAGAAACTATTTATTACTCTAAAATGCATTGAAGCTGTCACAGACCTTCGGGTTCTCTCATCCTTGTGGTTATCATGATTTAGATACCATGCCTTTTTATCTCCATAGTGATTATTGATAGGCATGCTAAACTTTCTGGCTTAAGGAGAGAAATTATATCCTTGTAGTCAAGACCTCCAGGTGCCTGGCACCATCCTATGTGACAGAATAATAAATTATTGAACTCAATTAGTGTGTCTGATGTTCTTTGATGTAAGCCATTTACATAATTGATATAAACTGGACAATATAAAAAGATGCATCAGGAGTCAAAGTGTGACAAGTTTTCAGAAATGCTTAATGCCTAGAAATTATGGAACAGGAGTCAAAAATTGAGGACAGCATATCTTCTTTAGAAATATTACCATAAATCTTTACTTTGAATATTTAGACCCTAAAAGATACATTATTTTTTAACTCAGAGGGACTCATAGTTTGTATGTTTTATTTTTAAAAATATATTTGCTTATACAATTTATTCTGAGTAGGTTTACCCTTCCACAACCCCTATCAGATCCTTCCCACCTCCCCAGCCACCCAACCCACACCCATTCTTTCTCTTTCTCATTTGAAAGCAGAAATCTGAAATTAACAACAATGATGATGATAAATGAAAGATAAATAGTAACAAATATACCTGAGTAGGACAAAAAAATTAGGTGAAAAAAAAACTAGAGCCAAATAAAAAACACAAACAAAACCAGAGACATACACATTTACCCACACAGAAGTTCCATAAAGATATAACACAGAACTATAATATATAAGCAAAATATCTATAGGGCTAAAATATGCCAAACAAAGAAGTATGAGTTTAAAAAATACCATTGAGTTAATTTATTTGTTGCCCATCTACTGCTGGGCATACAGCCATTCCTTAAGTGTGGTTTGTATGTCAGATGAGACTTTATTAGAGAAAACATTTTTTTTGTTTAATTTGAGAGTGCTAATCAGTTGGAAAGAGCTTCTGGCTTCAGGTCCACCTACCTCTCAAAGTGCTGAGTCTCCACCTAGCTTAGACCTGTACAGACCCTGTTCATACTGCCACAGTCTTTGTGAGTTTATATGTGGATCAATTCTGTTTTGACTGTAAGATCTCAATTTCTAGGTGTCTTCCATTCCCTTTGGCTCTTATAATTTTCCTGCTTCTACTTCTGCAAATTTCTGTGAGCCCCAGGTGGGGAGGGGATTTGATGGAAACATTCGTTCTAGGATTCAGAATTCCAAACTATCTCATGCTCTACATGTTTTTAAGCTGAGGGTCTCATTATTTGTTCTCATTTACTGCAGGAGAAAGCTTTTTTAATGACTGAACATGACAGTGATGTATAAGAACAGCAAAATGTTGTTAGAAGTCATAATTTATATTAACATTATATTTGTATTTTCTATATCCTATTATGGTATTCCTAGACAAAAAGGCTTATTTGTATCACCTATTGATGATATCTCAGTTGCTTAAATTATGTTTACAGATGTTCAATAAAATCATACATAGTTTTATCCTACTGCCAGAATAAAATAGTGTGACTTCTTTTTTCTTTAAATCTATTTTTTAATTTTTAAGCATTTATTTATTACTTCATTGATCTTTTCTTGCTTCCATACCAATTGTGATTCCATTGATGTACATTTGGGTTTAGGGCAGCATCTAAAATATTGCTCAATTGTTTATAAGTCCTCTATTTAATATCCAATGTCCTGTCTGTTTTTTTTTTTTTTTTTATTTCCAAATGACCTATCCATTGGTGAGTGTTGGGTATTGAAATAACCCATGATCACTGTATCGACTGTTTTTTTCTTGCTCAGTTATATACTGGTAACCACAGGTGCTGTAAATGCATGACTGCCATAATTCTGTTACAAGGAAATGATTCCCAAAAGTTCTCCACAATCCTGGCTTTTACAATCCTTTCTTCTTCTTCTTCTTCTTCTTCTTCTTCTTCTTCTTCTTCTTCTTCTTCTTCTTCTTCTTCTTCTCCTTCTCCTCCTCCTCCTCCTCCTCCTCCTCCTCCTTCTTCTCCTCCTACTAATACTCATTCTTCTGTATTAACAGCTACCTACCAAAAACAGAAGATTCTCTGATAATGGATGAGAGAAGCAATAATCTGTGAATATAAAGTTAACTACTTAAATGCAGTTTCATATAATGTCCATTTAGAAAACTATAGTAGCAAGTTCTTCTCTAAGACTTATTACCCATTCCGTGGGTTCCCTAACAGGGGTCAATGTTATTTATGTGTTTTCTTTTATGGGGTAAACCTTAATATGATTTAGTCTTTGTATTTATATAGTACAGTAGGTAATATGTGTCTCAATAAAACTATCATGTCAGCATTTTAATCCTGTTAATAATACAAATGTAATTGCATTTGAATGACAAAATTGATGCGTATAACTCAGTGTAGTTGTTCGAAGAGTAAATAGTTTGGTGAAACACAGACTGGAGAGTTAAGTGATAGTACACATTGTGTATGATGGGTGAATCTTACTGAAATCTTATATGGAAATATCTGGTAATGTTATTATGTGGTAGCTTACATTTATCAGATAATACTAGATATTTAACAGGATTGTTTTTACATCATATAGACTGTAGAGCTGGCTCCTCAGCAGTTAAAAACCCTTGCGATCTTTGTAGATTACCTAGGTTCAGTTCCCAACACTCCCAGTGTACCTGACAACCATTCTTTTTTTATTTTTTATTTCTTCAAGTTATATCTCAATTGCAGTCCCCTCCCTATTCCCCCTCCAGTCCCATCCTCCCACCCTCAACCCCCCATCATCTTCCCTTTTTTTTTCTTTTAAGTTTAAAGTATATATTATTTCCACCTACAGTTTCCCTTTTCAGTCCAACAAATGGCTCTTTCTTTTATAATAATAAATACAATACAAAACAACAGAGGTAATTAGGCCACAGTTATGAGGGTTATATGGCTTAGCATACATTCCCAATGTCCAGTCCATATGTATTTGGCACCTGACTTTAACATTCTACTATCTAACCATCTCCATGAGTTTAAAGTTCTATATCTAACTCTACATTCATACTAACTTGCAACACAATTTTCAAAGCATCTTCTTAGATCTATAACACTCTCTTGACTCCTAAACAACTCAAAATTTAATTATGAGGCTCTAGCTATCTGTTCTTCAACCACCTCAGAGACCTGAGAGGGATAAATATATCTGATTTTATAGGAAGTACAGGGCCCGCATCTTCCCAAACTAAGAAATGACATACCAGTGGCTGCCTGGACAGTTCCCATTTTCTCTCCATACATTACAGCATCGATCTTCAGGCACTTGGCCCCATTTCTCTGACAGACATTGATTGTAGAGCAGGGGTTATAAAGGACCTGCCTACCCTGTCTTGGCAGAGCTAGGCTGTCGACTTACCTGCTTCCAGGTTTTGTCCTTTTTGGACAGCATTCTGTCTACAGTTGGAGCAAGGGGCTTTTCATTCCAAGACATAGGCTTGTGACTAATTCAATCATCTCCCACTGGAGATTCTTTGATGCTCATCTACTACTTGGAGGAGAATAGGGGGTGCTGTCAGGAGTTGATATATCTTGATATAAAAAATCTAAAGTTACGAAAACATCTTTGAATGCCATATGGGGCAGATCTCTTGTGGTGTTTGAAGAAGCCCTATCTATCTCTTATATTAGGGTAAGCAGAAGTTGCCTGTCTCTTAGCAGCTTTATTTCTGATTATCTTAGAAAATAACTATAATAGGCTGTCATAGTACCTAACAAAATGACTGGCTTGCATAACCATTAGTTTGCATTTCTTAATTATCCTAAAAAGTTTATGACAATTAGTAGTAAAAGGCCGAAACATCTCATTTCATTTTTTTTCTTTACCTCCTAACCCTTCCATTCCATTTCTCTGGGGTGGGGTGTCCTTATATAAGTCCCTCATGTCAGTTGAGAGGTCGTATGAGGGCCAAGATCCTCCTCATTCATTGGGGGTCTATGAAGCAGTACCATCAGTGAAAAGTGTCTCATTGCCCGGGAGAGAGAACTACCAAACAAACAAACCAATAAGCAGACAATTAGATAAAAAAGACTAAAAAATATATAAAAAATAAATAAAAATTAAAAATAAAAAGTCTATGTCCAAGTTCCCTTTGTTGTGTTAGTTGTAGTATCAATACCTTCTACTATATAGCTAAAATCCTACTATAAATGAATAGATGCCATATGCGTCCTTCTGAGTCTGGGTTAGCTCACTCAGGATAAGCTTTTCTAGTTCCAACCAATTGGCTGTAAATTGCATAATGTCATTGTTCCTGATAGCTGAATAGTATTCCATTGTGTAGATGTACCACAGTTTTTTTTTAACACATTCTTCGGGTGAGGGACATCTGGGTTGTTTCCAGTTTCTGGCTATTACAAATAAGGCTGTTGGAAACATAGATGAGGAAACTTTCTATGATTCCGTGAAGAGGCATTTGGGTGTATACCAGAAGTGGTATGGCTGGGTCCTGATGCAAAGTTATTCCAAGTTTTCTAAGATATCGCCATATTGACCTCCATAGTGGTTGCACAAGCCTGCATTCCCACCAGCAATGGAGTAGGGTACCCCTTTATCCACACCCTCGCCAGTATGTGCTGCCATTTGAGCTTTTGAACTTAGCCATTCTGACAGGTGTGAGCTGGAATCTCAGAGTCATCTTGAGTTGCATTTCTCTGATGATTAAGGATGTTGAGCGTTTCTTCAAGTGTCTCTCAGCCATTAGGGATTCCTCCTTTGTGAATTCTCTATTTAGCTCTCTCCCCCATTTTTTGATTGTAATATTTGGTTTTGTGTCATTTAATTAGTTGAGCTATTTGTAAATTATGGATATTAGCCCTCTGTCAGATGTGGGGTTGGTGAAGATATTCTCCCAGTCTGTAGGCTGCCGTTTTGTTTGAATGACAGTGTCTTTTGCCTTACAGAAGCTTTTCAGTTTCATGAGGTTCCATTTATTGATTGTTGATCTCAAGACCAGAGCTGTTGGTGTTCTGTTTAGGAAGTTGTCGCCCGTGCCAATTAGTTTGAGGGTTTCTCCCACTTTATCTTCTAGGAGATTTAGTGTGACCGGCCTTATGTTAAGGTCTTTGATCCACTTGGACTTAAGTTTTGTACAAGGTGATAAGTATGGGTCTAATTTAATTCTTTTGCAAGTGGACATCCAGTTGTACAAGCACCATTTGTTGAAGATGCTGTCCTTCCATTGTGCCATGTTGGCTTCTTTGTCAAAATTTAGGTGGCCATAAGTGTACGGGTTTACTTTTAGAGCTTCAATTCGATTCCATTAATCTACTGGTCTGTTTCTATATCAATATCGTGCTGTTTTTACAACTATTGCTCTGTAGTACAGCTTGAAATCTGGGATGGTGATATCTCCAGATGCTTTTTTTTATTATTATTATACAGGATTGATTTAGCTATTCTGGGCTTTTTGTTGTTCCATATGAAATTGAGAATAAATCTTTCCAAGTCTATAAAAAATTGTGTTGGTATTTTGATAGGAATTGCATTGAATCTATATATTGCTTTTGGTAGGATGGCCATTTTTATTATGTTGATCCTACCTATCCATGAGCATGGGAGATCTTTCCATCTTCTAAAGGCCTCTTCCATTTCTTTCTTCAAGGGCTTGAAGTTCTTGTTGTATAGGTCCTTTACTTGCTTGGTTAGAGTTACCCCAGGTATTTTATGTTGTTTGTGGCTATTGTGAAGGGAGTTGTTTCCCTTATTTCTTTCTCAGCCCATTTGTTTGTTGTATAAAGTAGGGCTTCTGATTTTTTTGAATTAATTTTGTATTCAGCCAATTTGCTGAAGGTGTTTATCAGCTGTAAGTGTTCTCTGGTGGAATTTTGGGGTCGCTTATGTATACTATCATATCATCTTCAAATAGGGATAATTTGACTTCTTTGTTTCTGATGTTTATCCCCTTGATCTCCTTTAGTTGTCTTATTGCTCTAGCAAGAACTTCAAGTACTATATTGAAGAGATGGTGAAAGTGGACATCCTTGTCTTGTCCCTGAGTTTAGAGGAAATGCTTCAAGTTTCTCTCCATTTATTTTGATGTTGGCCACTGGCCTGCTGTATATCACCTTTATTATTTCTAGGTACAGTACTTGTATGCCCATTCTCTCCAGAAATTTTAGCATGAAGGGTGTTGAATTTTGTCAAATGCTTTTTCTGCATCTAGCGAGATTATCATGCAGTGTTTTTCTTTCATCTTGTTTATATGGTGAATGAGGTTGATAGATTTACGTATGTGGAACCATCCCTGCATTCCTGGGATGAAGCCTACTTGATCATGGTGTATGATACTTTTGATGTGTTCTTGAATTCGGTTTGCTACTATTTTATTAAGTATTTTTGCATCTATGTTCATGAGGGAGATTGGTCTGAAGTTCTCTTTCTTTGTTGGGTCTTTGTGTGGTTTAGGAATCAGGGTGAGTGTGGCCTCATAGAATGAGTTTGGCAATGTTCTTTCAGATCCTATTTTGTGAAAGAGTTTGAAAAGTATTGATGTTAGCTCCTCTTTGAAGGTCCGGTAGAATTCCGTGCTAAAGCCATCTGGCCCTGGGCTTTTTTTGGTTGGGAGATTTTTAATGACTGTTTATATTTCCTTAGGGGTTATAGGGCTGTTTAATATGTTTATCTCATCTTGATTTAGCTTCGGTAGGTGGAATCTATCAAGAAAATTGCCCATTTCACTTAAGTTTTCAAATTTGGTGGAGTATAGATTTTTAAAGTAGGATCCAATTATTCTCTGGATTTCCTCAATGTCTGTTGTTATTTCTCCCTTTTCAGTTCTGATTTTGTTGATTTATGTTTTCTCCCTCTGTCTTTTAGTTAATTTGGCTAAGGGTCTGTCTATTTTGTTGATTTTCTCAAAGAACCAACTCTTGGTTTCATTGATTCTTTGTATAGTTCTTTTTGTTTCTAAGTTGTTGATTTCAGCCCTAAGTTTGATGATCTGCTGTCTTCTGCTCCTCTTGGGAGTGTTTGCTTCTTATTTTCCAATTCACCCAGTTTAGCTGTTAATTCGCTAATTTGAGCTGTCACAATTTTCTTTTTGAAGGCACTTAGTGCTATGAATTTTCCTCGTAGCACAGCTTTCATTGTGTCCCATAGATTTGGGTATGTTGTGTCTTCATTTTCATTTTATTTTAAGAAGTCTTTGATTTCCTTCTTTATTTCTTCCCTGACCCAGTGGTCCTCTAGTAAAGAGTTGTTCAATTTCCATGTGAGTGTAGACTTTCTGTTGATTCTTTTGCTATTGAAGTCCAGCTTTATTCCATAGTGGTCTGATAAGATACAAGGGGTTATTTCAGTTTTCTTGTATCTGCTGAGGCTGTCTTTGTGTCCAACTATATGATCGATTTTGGAGAAGGTTCCACGAGGTGCTGAGAAGAAGGTGTATTCTTTTGTGTTTGGGTAAAACGTTCTGTAGATATCTGTTAGGTCCATTTGGTTCATGATCTCTGTTATACTCATTATTTCTCTGTTTGTCTTCTTACTTGATGATCTGTCTATTGTTATGAGGGCGTGTTGAAGTCTCCCACTATTAAAGTGTTTGGATCAATGTGCGATTTAAGTTTTAGAAGCATTCCTTTTATAAATGTAGGTGCCTTTGTATTTGGTGCATAGATGATCAATATTGAGATGTACTCTTGGTGGATATTTCCTTTAATGAGTATGTAATGCCCTTCTCTGTTTTTTATTACCTTCAATTGGAAGTCTATTTTGTTTGATATTAGGGTGGTTACTCCAGCTTGTTTCCTGCATCCATTTGCTTGAAAAACCTCTTCCCAGCCCTTTACTCCGAGATAGTGTTTGTCTTCAATAGTGAGATGTGTTTCTTGTATACAGCAAAAAGATGGGTCTTGTTTACGGATCCAGTCTGTAAGTCTGTGTCTTTTTATTGGCGAGTTGAGTCCATTGATGTTGATGGATATTAGTGACCAGTTGTTGTTATTTCCTATTATTCTGGTTTAGCTGGCTGTCTGGGTTTCTTTTTTGTTTAGTTGCTGTGGAGGTTTCTATTTCGTCTGTTTTCTTGGGTGTAGTTATCTTCTCTGTGTTGGAATTTTCCTTCTAGGATCTTCGGTAGGGCTGGGTTTGTGGGTAGATATTGTTTAAATTTGATTTTGTCATGGAATATCTTGTTTTCTCCTTCTATGTTGATAGAGAGTTTTGCTGGGTATAGTAGTCTGGCTGGGCACCTATGTTCTCTCAGGGCTTGTAGGACATCCGTCTAGGCCCTTCTAGCTTTTAAAGTTTCTGAGGAGAAGTCAGGTGTGATTCTGATGGGTCTGCCATTGTATGTGACTTGGCCCTTTGCTCTTACAGCTTTTAATATCCTTTCTTTGTTCTCTACATTTGGAGTTTCAATTATTATGTGGCGAGAGGAGTTTCTTTTCTGATCTAATCTGTTTGGTGTTCTGTAAGCCTCTTGGATTTTTACTGGCATCTCTTTCTTTAGGTTTGGGAAGTTTTCTTCTATGATTTTGTTGCAGATATTTCCTGGACCATGGAGTCGGTAGTCTTCTCTTTCCTCTATGCCTATAATTCTTAGGTTTCATCTTTTCATTGAGTCCTTGATTTCTTGGATGTTGTGGGTGTGAGATTTTTTAGCTTTCTCATTTTCTTTGGATGCTGTACTGATTTCTTCCATCGAATCTTCCATGCCTGAGTTCCTGTCTTCTATCTCTTGCATCCTATTTTTCATAATCACATCTGTAGTTCCTGTTCTCTTCTCTTGATTCTCCATTTCCTATTTTAACTCTGACTGTGTTTCTTTATTGTTTCCATTTCTATTTTCATGTCTTGAATGGTATTGTTCGTTTCGTACATTTCCTTTTCCAGTTTGCTCTTTTTTGTCTGGAGATCTTTCATTGCTTTATCCTTTTGCTGTTCAAGCTGGGTCACCTTGGCTTAGAGGTCTTTAATGGTGTTATTCATTGTTTTGACTTGTAAAATTGTGGCTTCTTTGAATTCCTTCATAGTTTTAAGTTCTTCTTGAAGGGACTCTATCACTTTCCATAATGTAGAATTGTCATCGTTTTCATGTGTTTCAGTTGTGGTGAGGTGGTTCATGCTGGTTGGAATAGCGTTGCTTTCTTTTGTTGGAGACATTTCTCTCTGTTTTTTTTTTTTTTTTT
>CAJQZJ010032173.1:3445357-3579400 GCA_907164525.1 Lophiomys imhausi
CAGCCATTAGGGATTCCTCCTTTGTGAATTCTCTATTTAGCTCTCTCCCCCATTTTTTGATTGTAATATTTGGTTTTGTGTCATTTAATTAGTTGAGCTATTTGTAAATTATGGATATTAGCCCTCTGTCAGATGTGGGGTTGGTGAAGATATTCTCCCAGTCTGTAGGCTGCCGTTTTGTTTGAATGACAGTGTCTTTTGCCTTACAGAAGCTTTTCAGTTTCATGAGGTTCCATTTATTGATTGTTGATCTCAAGACCAGAGCTGTTGGTGTTCTGTTTAGGAAGTTGTCGCCCGTGCCAATTAGTTTGAGGGTTTCTCCCACTTTATCTTCTAGGAGATTTAGTGTGACCGGCCTTATGTTAAGGTCTTTGATCCACTTGGACTTAAGTTTTGTACAAGGTGATAAGTATGGGTCTAATTTAATTCTTTTGCAAGTGGACATCCAGTTGTACAAGCACCATTTGTTGAAGATGCTGTCCTTCCATTGTGCCATGTTGGCTTCTTTGTCAAAATTTAGGTGGCCATAAGTGTACGGGTTTACTTTTAGAGCTTCAATTCGATTCCATTAATCTACTGGTCTGTTTCTATATCAATATCGTGCTGTTTTTACAACTATTGCTCTGTAGTACAGCTTGAAATCTGGGATGGTGATATCTCCAGATGCTTTTTTTTATTATTATTATACAGGATTGATTTAGCTATTCTGGGCTTTTTGTTGTTCCATATGAAATTGAGAATAAATCTTTCCAAGTCTATAAAAAATTGTGTTGGTATTTTGATAGGAATTGCATTGAATCTATATATTGCTTTTGGTAGGATGGCCATTTTTATTATGTTGATCCTACCTATCCATGAGCATGGGAGATCTTTCCATCTTCTAAAGGCCTCTTCCATTTCTTTCTTCAAGGGCTTGAAGTTCTTGTTGTATAGGTCCTTTACTTGCTTGGTTAGAGTTACCCCAGGTATTTTATGTTGTTTGTGGCTATTGTGAAGGGAGTTGTTTCCCTTATTTCTTTCTCAGCCCATTTGTTTGTTGTATAAAGTAGGGCTTCTGATTTTTTTGAATTAATTTTGTATTCAGCCAATTTGCTGAAGGTGTTTATCAGCTGTAAGTGTTCTCTGGTGGAATTTTGGGGTCGCTTATGTATACTATCATATCATCTTCAAATAGGGATAATTTGACTTCTTTGTTTCTGATGTTTATCCCCTTGATCTCCTTTAGTTGTCTTATTGCTCTAGCAAGAACTTCAAGTACTATATTGAAGAGATGGTGAAAGTGGACATCCTTGTCTTGTCCCTGAGTTTAGAGGAAATGCTTCAAGTTTCTCTCCATTTATTTTGATGTTGGCCACTGGCCTGCTGTATATCACCTTTATTATTTCTAGGTACAGTACTTGTATGCCCATTCTCTCCAGAAATTTTAGCATGAAGGGTGTTGAATTTTGTCAAATGCTTTTTCTGCATCTAGCGAGATTATCATGCAGTGTTTTTCTTTCATCTTGTTTATATGGTGAATGAGGTTGATAGATTTACGTATGTGGAACCATCCCTGCATTCCTGGGATGAAGCCTACTTGATCATGGTGTATGATACTTTTGATGTGTTCTTGAATTCGGTTTGCTACTATTTTATTAAGTATTTTTGCATCTATGTTCATGAGGGAGATTGGTCTGAAGTTCTCTTTCTTTGTTGGGTCTTTGTGTGGTTTAGGAATCAGGGTGAGTGTGGCCTCATAGAATGAGTTTGGCAATGTTCTTTCAGATCCTATTTTGTGAAAGAGTTTGAAAAGTATTGATGTTAGCTCCTCTTTGAAGGTCCGGTAGAATTCCGTGCTAAAGCCATCTGGCCCTGGGCTTTTTTTGGTTGGGAGATTTTTAATGACTGTTTATATTTCCTTAGGGGTTATAGGGCTGTTTAATATGTTTATCTCATCTTGATTTAGCTTCGGTAGGTGGAATCTATCAAGAAAATTGCCCATTTCACTTAAGTTTTCAAATTTGGTGGAGTATAGATTTTTAAAGTAGGATCCAATTATTCTCTGGATTTCCTCAATGTCTGTTGTTATTTCTCCCTTTTCAGTTCTGATTTTGTTGATTTATGTTTTCTCCCTCTGTCCTTTAGTTAATTTGGCTAAGGGTCTGTCTATTTTGTTGATTTTCTCAAAGAACCAACTCTTGGTTTCATTGATTCTTTGTATAGTTCTTTTTGTTTCTAAGTTGTTGATTTCAGCCCTAAGTTTGATGATCTGCTGTCTTCTGCTCCTCTTGGGAGTGTTTGCTTCTTATTTTCCAATTCACCCAGTTTAGCTGTTAATTCGCTAATTTGAGCTGTCACAATTTTCTTTTTGAAGGCACTTAGTGCTATGAATTTTCCTCGTAGCACAGCTTTCATTGTGTCCCATAGATTTGGGTATGTTGTGTCTTCATTTTCATTTTATTTTAAGAAGTCTTTGATTTCCTTCTTTATTTCTTCCCTGACCCAGTGGTCCTCTAGTAAAGAGTTGTTCAATTTCCATGTGAGTGTAGACTTTCTGTTGATTCTTTTGCTATTGAAGTCCAGCTTTATTCCATAGTGGTCTGATAAGATACAAGGGGTTATTTCAGTTTTCTTGTATCTGCTGAGGCTGTCTTTGTGTCCAACTATATGATCGATTTTGGAGAAGGTTCCACGAGGTGCTGAGAAGAAGGTGTATTCTTTTGTGTTTGGGTAAAACGTTCTGTAGATATCTGTTAGGTCCATTTGGTTCATGATCTCTGTTATACTCATTATTTCTCTGTTTGTCTTCTTACTTGATGATCTGTCTATTGTTATGAGGGCGTGTTGAAGTCTCCCACTATTAAAGTGTTTGGATCAATGTGCGATTTAAGTTTTAGAAGCATTCCTTTTATAAATGTAGGTGCCTTTGTATTTGGTGCATAGATGATCAATATTGAGATGTACTCTTGGTGGATATTTCCTTTAATGAGTATGTAATGCCCTTCTCTGTTTTTTATTACCTTCAATTGGAAGTCTATTTTGTTTGATATTAGGGTGGTTACTCCAGCTTGTTTCCTGCATCCATTTGCTTGAAAAACCTCTTCCCAGCCCTTTACTCCGAGATAGTGTTTGTCTTCAATAGTGAGATGTGTTTCTTGTATACAGCAAAAAGATGGGTCTTGTTTACGGATCCAGTCTGTAAGTCTGTGTCTTTTTATTGGCGAGTTGAGTCCATTGATGTTGATGGATATTAGTGACCAGTTGTTGTTATTTCCTATTATTCTGGTTTAGCTGGCTGTCTGGGTTTCTTTTTTGTTTAGTTGCTGTGGAGGTTTCTATTTCGTCTGTTTTCTTGGGTGTAGTTATCTTCTCTGTGTTGGAATTTTCCTTCTAGGATCTTCGGTAGGGCTGGGTTTGTGGGTAGATATTGTTTAAATTTGATTTTGTCATGGAATATCTTGTTTTCTCCTTCTATGTTGATAGAGAGTTTTGCTGGGTATAGTAGTCTGGCTGGGCACCTATGTTCTCTCAGGGCTTGTAGGACATCCGTCTAGGCCCTTCTAGCTTTTAAAGTTTCTGAGGAGAAGTCAGGTGTGATTCTGATGGGTCTGCCATTGTATGTGACTTGGCCTTTTTCTCTTACAGCTTTTAATATCCTTTCTTTGTTCTTTACATTTGGGGTTTCTATTATTATGCGGCGAGAGGAGTTTCTTTTCTGACCTAATCTGTTTTGTGTTCTGTAAGCCTCTTGGATTTTTACTGGCATCTCTTTCTTTAGGTTTGGGAAGTTTTCTTCTATGATTTTGTTGAAGATATTTCCTGGACCATGGAGTCGAGGGTCTTCTCTTTTCTCTATGCCTATAATTCTTAGGTTCTGTCTTTTCATTGAGTCCTTGATTTCTTGGATGTTGTGGGTGAGAGACTTTTTAGCTTTCTCATTTTCTTTGGATGTGGTACTGATTTCTTCCATCGAATCTTCCATGCCTGAGATCCTGTCTTCCATCTCTTGCATCCTATTTTTGATACTCACATCCATAGTTCCTGTTCTCTTGAATCTCCATTTCCTCTTTTAACTCTGACTGTGTTTTCTCTATTGTTTCCATTTCTATTTTCATGTCTTTAATGGTGTTGTTCGTTTTGTACATTTCCTTCTCCAGTTTGCTTGTTTTTGTCTGGAGATCTTTCATTGCTTTGTCCTTTTCCTGTTCAAGCTGAGTCACCTTGGCTTGGAGCTCTTTAATGGTGTTATTCATTGTTTTGACTTGTAAAATTGTGGCTTCTTTGAATTCCTTCATAGTTTTAAGTTCTTCTTGAATGGACTCTATCACTTTCCATAATGTAGAATTGTCATCGTTTTCATGTGTTTCAGTTGTGGTGAGGTGGTTCGGGCTGGACAGAATAGCTTTGTTTTCTTTTTTTGGAGACATTTCACTCTGTTTTTTTTTTTTTTTTTTTTTTTTTTTTTTTTTTTTTTTTTTTTGGTCTGGGGCCTCTGGACATGTGGAATCTTTTTGCTGTCTTCTGCAATTGGGTCCAAAGGGGGCGCTTATTGTAGGAGTAGAGTTGCCTTACTCCACCCCTATAAGGTGAGTCATTCTGTTCCGCCTCCCAGGTGGAGACCTAACTAATCCAGGTTGTGGAGCTGTGTACAAGTAAGCTCTGGTTCTCCGCCGGAAGGTCCCGTACTAGTACAAAAGTCCAATATATGACCGTTTCAGATATCTCGCAGTTTGCCTGGGGTTGGTTCCTGTAGTGGTTAAATCTGCAGTTCAGCTCCAGTAGCCTTGCTGCTCCTGTGGCTTGTAAACTGGTCAGTTTCGTCACAGAGTGCGATCTGCAGTCTGAAGGCACTTTGTACCCGAGCTGTGCTCACTTCCAAGGGTCACAACCTTTCACCAGATAGTTGGATTGTCTGTGTGAGTCCTGGGGGTGCCCAGCAGGGTGGGGATTATCTCTGCGTGGGATCTGTATCTGCCCGCTGGGTACTAGATTGGAACTTACTGGGAGTCTCTTCTGGTGGGGGATGGGTGATCCTGATTCCCGGGTCCAGCACCTTCCTTGTGTGTCCTTGTGTGTCGAGAGGGGGAAGGAGCGTCCTGCCCAGGGATCCTCAGTGGCCAACAACCATTCTTAACATCACCCTCCAGTGATTCCCAAACCCTCTTTATGTTTTCATGGCCACTAGACATGAAAACAGTACACATTTACATGTATACAAAATACCCATACACATAAAATAAAATAAATGCATCTTTTTAAAACAAATATGATCTTACAGCTGACCAGAAAATGAAGATTTGCTTTTAGTATTAATGATAATCCTTTAAAGGTGTTTGAGCTTTGATTTAAGATTAATTATCAAGTAACGAATATAAGAATAAACATTGTAGGAATAAATAAAGAATGGAAGTTTAGATTACCTTAAGAGCTAGAGCATCCTTATACTTAAGGAACAGCAATTCCTGTCTGGTTATAGAGTAAGCAGGATACAAGAGAAAAGGATATGATGACCAGGGCTCCAGAGAATGCAGAGCACATCTTTCAACAGTGGTTTGTGTAACTAATGATAGGGCATGGGAATTATGGGAAAATTAGCTGTTTTCCTTAGAAAACTCTGTGTAAACCTTCAGGCTCTGTTGTCTATGAAACCACTAGTGTCAGGGGTAAGGATGAACTGTTTTTCTTTGCAATCTCCAAGTAGCTGGCTTCCTGAAATTCTGAGCTCATTTTAGGACACGACAATTTGAAGATTAGGGAGTTCCTTTGAGAAAAACAGAAATAAGCACACACTAAACAATAAGATCATGCAATGGTAATTGTCAAAACTAGGTAATAGCTACATATTTTTCAATATTTTTAAAAATAAAGAAAACACAATTTATTAAAACAACAAAAAAATAAATGTGCAGTAAATGGCATGAATATTGACCCACACTTTCTCTGTTTATCTGAAAGAAAACAATCCACAAAGCACAGGAAGTAGTTGAGTATTGTAAAGAAAACATGATAAAGAACAAAGGTTGCTCTTTGTAGCACCCACTACAAACAAATGGATGAAATCACAATGAGATGGAAGTACATCTTTCCTATTCTTTCTTGAAAAAGCCTCACCATGTGAAAAAATAAAAAATGCACATCTTATGTGTTTGAATATCTTCTATTTAAAATATCTCTTATACAGCATATACATTTGGCATGTTGGCTTCTATATCTATCTCTTCCACTAAGTTTTGAAATCCTAGATAATGGCAATTTTTTATTTCACTTTAAAGGCAAAATAGATAATATATCATATGATCTAGTAAGTCTGGCCCTTGCTATGTGCCAATGGGATACAAAGTCAGTATGAACACAGACATGGCCATCCCCAGGTTACTGTAGCACTACTCACAAAAGTCAAGAAATAGAAACAATCTCTGTGTCTACTGAACCAATGAATGGATAAATAAAATGTGATCTATATTCATATCTGTTTACTATTTGATGGAAATACAAAATCATTATGTTAAGTGAATATGTTAAACAGAGAAAAACTAGTGCTTTGTAGTCTAAATATCAGAAATCTATGAAAATTACTATTATAGAAAGTAGAAGTAGACTGGTGGGTGTCAGAGATTAGGAAAATATGGGTGGTTGGAGGGATGATTAAAAAGTGAGTATACAGTTAAAACCAAGAAGGTCTAGAGACTAGCTTAAATTTTACTGACATTTTAGAGCAGCACAGTTTAGAATCTTAAAGAATATTTATGTTTTTATCAGAAATGTTAAAGGAGATTGGTATATTTAACCTGTTTTAAACACAATAAAGTATATACATGTACTGAATATCAAATTGTACCTCATTAATATATGCTTTGTGCATATATGATTATAATTTATGTCAATTAAAATCTTAATTTAAACTCAAAGCACAGTACCCAATAAAAGATGAAATGAGTGATGAATATTTAAATATATGTGCATCAATTAATCAATGAAATCATTTTTATTTGATGACAATGATAGAAAATGTCTTTTTAATGATCTTTGAATTGCTACTGTAGGTATGCTCATGAACTGCTAAAACCAGAGTAAAATTAGATTCACATGGTTATATTATATAAACTTTTCTTCTTGCAGGAAGAATTAATTGCTACTTCTGTGAGTGTGTGTTGTGTGTGTGTATATATTGGAGGGGTGAAAAAAATGGAGGAAGATGTTGCTTTTTTCAATTTGAAAAGCAATCTGTCTAATGTTGTTCTGTTATACCTAGCCTTCATTGTTTAATATTGTCAAAACTCAGCCCAGAAGTTCATTATCACTATAAAATTCATGTATTGTGTCTTCCAATTTGAAAATTAAGGATAACACTCACTTGCCACAGAAAGGTATATCTTTTTATGTGCGGAAGCCAAATAACTACTTTAAAGTCACTTAAAGATAATTTATTATTTGTGATTCAGGAAACTCAATGATGTTAGTAAAGCCCAGTTCCCCAGAGCACTGGTGAGCCCACATTTTGTTCAGCTCCAAATAGCAGTTGCACACTCTTAAAAGCTGTTATAAAGAAGAGTTATACTAAACTGACTGGGTAATGAATAAAGCATGCAGTGTTTTTAAAAATGTAAATGTACCATGGCTTTTTTTTTTCCTAATCCATTCATTGGTTAGGGATAGCTGAGTTATTTCCAGTTTCTAGCTATTATAAAAAAATCTGCTATAAACATAGTTGAGGAGATGTCCTTGTGGTTTGGTGAGGAATCTTCTGGATGTATGCTCAGGATGGGTATTGAGGTAGAGCTCTTCCAAGTTTTTTAAGGTATCGCCAGACTGGTTTCCATAGTGGTTGTACAAGCTTGCACTCTCACCAGCAATGGAAGAGGGTTCCCCTTTATCCACAACCTTGCCAACATGTGCTGTCATTTGAGTTTTTGATCTCAGCCATTCTGACAGGTGTGAGATGGAATCTCAGAGTAATCTGATGATTATGCATGTTGAATGAATGAAGACGCATTTAGATGTTCTGCTTATGACCCGAATAGTATGCATTTCTGTTCCATCTCCAATGTCTTTCCAATAAACCATGGTACCAAATTATCTTTCTACTCATATACTAATGACATTAAAATAAAGAAACTCTGTATTAACTTACTTCATTCTTTCATTCTCTGAAGTATTAAGGCTAATTGATCTTAATACCCTGAAGCAACTATACTGGATGGGGATAATCTTTATATTTATTCTGTTGAATGGTGTATATGAGTGTGCTTGTTTGTACCTGCATCAAATGTGCTCAGGTACGTGAAGAAGACAGAAAGGAGCATCAGTTTCATAAGAGTCACATTATGAGTGCTGGGAAATGAACATGAAGCAAGTGATCACCAGTATATAGCTGTGTCTCTAGCCCCGCATGGAGTGAATCTTGCATGAAAGATGCATATCGCTTTCCTCCTGAGCAATATGACTGATGACGCCACTCTCTGTGTGGAGAAATGTTTACTCTGATCATCGGCTATGTTGAAATTCGGAAGTAAAGAAAAAAAAAAAACCTTCGGAATCTTTTTTTTTCTTTCATTTTTACATCCCCCTCCATCCTCTCCTCTGGCTCCCGTCCTCCCATCCCCTTCTTGCAATTCCACTCACTTTCTCCACAGAAAAGTGATGCCCTCTCTCCCACCCCACCATCCATCCCACTCCAACATATCACTTCCCGTCAGTTCTGAGTGCTTCATCTTTCATTGAAGTCAGCCAACACAGCCCAGTTGAGGTGAAGCGATCCAAAAACAGGCCTTATAGTCCTTGCCAAAGACTGCCCTTGCTCTGCTTATTAGGGGCTCACATGATGACTAACCTGCCCATCAGTTACATATGTATAGGGGTCCTAGGTCCAGTACACGCATGTCCTTTGAATGGTAGCTCAGACTCCTTGAGGCCCGTGGACCTAGGTTAGTTGACTCTGTTGGTCTTCTTGTGGATTTCTTATCTCCTCCGGGTCTTCCTATTCTTCCCAAAGATCTTCCGTGTTCTACCTAATATTTGGCATTGAGTCAGCTTCTGTTTGGATCCTCTGCTGCATGGAGGTTCTCAGGGGACAATTATGCTATTTTCCTATCTATAATCATAGCAAAGTATCATTAATAGTGATAGAGGTTAGCTCTCTTCCTTGGGGTATGTCTAAGATTGGGCCTGTCATTTGTTGGTCAGTCCCTCAATGTCTGCTATATGTTTACCCCTGCACATCTTATATACAAGGTTAATTTTGGGCTGAAGGTTTTGTGGATGGGTTGGTTATCCCCTCCCTCTCCTCAATCTTAATAAATATCATATTAGGATTTTTGTAAAAGAAGTAAATACACTACCCACTTGCAAATTAAATTAAAAATTCAAAAAATACATTATATTAGAATAAATTTTGTAGGATGCATCTAAATATATTGAATGCTCTTAGACTCTATTTGGTTCTCTGATGAATTAAATGTTCTCTGAATTCCTCCATTTGACTGCTGTAAAGCACAGTGAGTGTTTCCACAAATACTGTTTCTGACAGAAAATGAGAAATACCCAACAGTGGAATGTCACCACAGAGGACAACAGAAGCTGAGCTCTGTAACCGATAAAAATGAACAGAGCATAATCTTTGCATTATGAGATCATAGCAAAATATCTGGGGAACCTAGTTACCACTTATAAATGTGCCCTAAATTAAATATGGAAAAGATGAACTTTTCGTAAGAGAAACCTTCTGATTCATCAAAAAAAAAAAAAAGTATAATGAAAGGGCAAGTGCAGGCCATTAAGTTTGAACTTCTTGAAGGAGGCCATTCCACACAGCTCACATCTACTTTCACATGATTAAATGGGACCATTCATATCTGAACTGAATGATGATTTGGAAAATGAGTATCCTGAAATTACGAGGGCTCTTCTTGAATCTTCAACTGGGCTTATTCTTGATATCTTACTTATCATGGTGTAACCTCAATGGTATGAGTTAATTTCTGTATGACAGTTCCCGTCACAAGAAACCATCACACATTTTTAAATTCAGCTAAATGTTCTGTTACACTGATAAATTGCCTTTATCATTTAGTTCCAGGAAATTTGGGTCCTTTAAATAACTAGTAATAACTAACTTTTCTTATCTGTAAGAACTGTATGGTCTTTCATATTTTCAGCTATAATCAGGGTTCCAGTGTTCCAGGAATTCTATTTAATAGCCTTTCATGGGGACTGGTTAAGCACAAATGGAAATTATTTCATAATATCGTATGTTTCTTTTGTTTAGATAATATTTTCCAAATAACAAAAATATATAGTTTAACACACAATAGGTAGCTAGCTTGATGCAAATTTTCATCATGAGTAAAAACAATTACTTTGCTAAACAGACATACGACTGGAGTGTTTATGACTGAGAAAAATAAAAGTTATGTATAGAAACTGATACAAGAGACAGCCAAAGTTTTTATCCTGACAAAGTTTAGAGTATTTGTGAATTATATTATGGATATTTCTGTGACAACTATCTTTTCTCAAAAATCAAACCCAAAATTATTATGTGTGTACAATGCCAGATACATAGGCAAATGTGTTTGCAGCTTTCTACAATGTCAGAAAATTGTTGAATGAAAATTCACAAAGTACAGCAGTTTCTATACCAGCAATTTGCATCTTAAGCCTATCCTGGTAATCTGGTGAATGCAGTTCTTTTATTCTAGTTGAGATGACCAATACTAATTCTCATATCAAACATCACACAACACACAGTGGATCTACTAATCTATGTATCCATCTCTGTCTACATATGCCTTTGAATGAACATAAGATAAAATGACTACCATAGAGTACAAAAGTTGGCAGATATACTGCTAATGAGTGACTTTAAAAAATATTTAAAATTAAATGCACTGGTATTTGTAAAGTCTGCATAATTTAGTGAACCTTTGTTTTGAAATAACTCAAATATCATTCTACAGAATGAGACATGAGTAAAAGACGCATATGAAATGAAAAGGATATTAGTGAATGGCATAATAGATGGACAACATATATTAAACATCATACTGTAAACTGTGAATATTTAGTATAAGTTCAAAGAAGAATATCCACAGCTTTATAAATAATATTCTGAACTATTTTTTATTTTCTAATATTTTTACATACTGCTAAATTGTATATTCTTCCCCTTAATATTTTTTATAATTGACTAAAATATGAAGACATATAAGTCTTCACTTGCTAATTTATTAAATAAATATCAAAGAACGTTTTTAAAATATAAAATAGTGCTCCCTTGCTCACTAACTATTTTGGAATATATATATATATATATATATATATATATATATATATGTGTGTGTGTGTGTGTGTGTGTGTGTGTGTGTGTGTGTGTGTTATTATATCTTTGGGCAAGCTAACTTTAATTTCTTGAATTAATGTTATTACTATCAACAATATTTTTCTTCCCTTTTTTGGTGCTAGAAACTAAAGCCCATGTTCTACACATCCCAAGCAAATACTCTACTACTGATAGAGCTGCAACCTTAGACCCCAAATATCTTTTAAACTTTAATTTCTATTAATACTACAAGAGAAAATGTTATGGTTTTCTTTCTTTCTTTCTTTTGTTTTTGTTTTTGTTTTTTTTGTACTTCTTTCTATGTATTTTGGGAGTTGTACAGGTTTCTCTTTATGAATCCTGCAGATAACCTTTCCTTGCTGAAGAAACTGGAAGTCAGTGTGAAGGCTCCATGCAGGCACTAGCTCAATCTCTATTCAATGAGCAGTATAGATATTATACTCTGCAATGGAAGACCTACTGTCACCTTTCAGAGCCTTCTATTCTAGCATCAGCCTGGGCTGTTTAGGGATCCCAACTGGACCACATTGACCAATAATTCATCCTAATATAGGCCAGTCCACCACTGACAGCCTTGGCTGGATACAAAACATGGCCAGTTCAGACTCCATATCCTCCATTACTCGGAGTCTCACTAGAGTCATTCTCATAGGTTTCAGAAGTTCCAGTGCACTAAGTTTCCACCGCCCCCCAATGCTTTCTAACTCCACCTGTCTCCACCCTAATTCTCTACCACTATGTCCCTAACACACTACATACACACACACACACACACACACACACACACACACACAGAGAGAGAGAGAGAGAGAGAGAGAGAATTTTCCTCTATTTTTTTCTATTCTTCCACTATTTTCTTCACTTTAATGCCATTTCTCCTCTGTTTTATGAGCACTATTCTGAGGAGCTGTCAAATCCTCATTAACGAGGATACAATACAATGACAATGAGGTTCTTCCCTCACTTTGCTGAGGTCAGCATTAGGGCTTAGGTGATCTTTATTGTAATAAAACTTCATGAAATATTTTAGCTTAATGAATATAACTAATATGAGCATATATGTATACTTTCAAAACCATAAATACATACCGTAAATGATATCTTAAGGGGCAAATCATGAAAAGTGTGTATGTTTGTATTCATATTTCTGTGGTTCCTTTCCTGTGAGATTCTCTCTCTCTCTCTCTCTCTCTCTCTCTCTCTCTCTCTCTTGCATGTGTGTCTGTCTGTTTGTCTGTCACTCTGTGTCTGTGTGTCTGTTTGTGAAGCTGTTTACAGGTCTGGATGAAGACCCAAGCATTTTTTTTTTCCTGTGGCATTCTATTGTGAGTTACTTAAATCTCTTGTTACTTATCTCTGGTCACTATAGTGCCCCTAAACAAGTTGATATTTCTGAACTGAAACTCTGTCAGAAGACCTCTATGTTTGGTTTTGTTTTTGTTTTTTGCCAATCACAGTTGGGTTTTTAATTTTCTTTATTATTTTTCTTGCCACGCATAAACAGAGGTTCAACAAACTATTTACTTCGTCCAATTTAGGCATGGCCTTTCACTAGATTCTTCACACTTACACTTATGTAGGTTCCCATTGTATGTCCTTATAGAACTGAGAACACCTATTGGTTGCCTGCCCCCCCCCAAAAAAAAAATCAGAAAAACAAAAATGGCCCCAAGGAAGTTGCCCACAACACAGGCTTCTTTCTGAATTTCAAATATTTTATTTATGTACTTATGTATGTATGTATGTATGTATGTATGTATGTATGTATGTATGTATGTATATATGTTTGTATGTATTCATTCATTCATTTATTCAACTTAAATCCTGACTGCAGCCTCCACCTCACCACCCATTACCACCCTCCACCCTCTTCCCCTTCTCTCTCCTCATGTTTTTTATTGGATTATTTTGTTTGTTTGGTGTTTAATTTCTTGAGTGTTTTTATTAAGAGAAGCTGCTGTTTTGCACCCAGAGTGCTAAGGCTCTCTATGTATACAAAAAAAAAAAACAACCAAACAAACAACAACAACAAACAGCAGCCTTCTAGACAGAGTTTGGGAGCAGAATTAACTGCCTAGATTAAAAATGGAGGAATTTATAATGTCTCAATACACTTGGATTCCATTTGAGTTTGTTTTTCTTAGCATGCAAATGAGTTTTACACTGACAATTATGGTTCTGTGTATCATTTTTGAGAACGATCTGACTAGGATAGACTTAGAAAAAGAAAGTGTTTCACAGATGGAGGGCTAAGTTACTAACAATGACAATGTGGGAAGAAGAGAGGCCTTTCCCAACAGAAAATACAAAATTGATGGCAGCTGGAGCTCAAAACTCGGGGCTATCTTGAATAGCCTCCCCGCCCCAATAGTGCAGACACAACTAGATTCCAGGGAATAATGAACAAAACTTTAATTGCATGAGATGACACAGTTAGACTAAGGCTTTTGGAATGTTCTTGCTTTTTTGCTTGATTTTTGTTTAGATGTCTTTTGATTTTCCCTATACCAGGAGGTAGAAAAGACATTTCTGTGGTTTGGAAATGCTAAAGCATGAGAGATTTTTGAGGATTTTGGACAGATTTGGAATTGTCACTGCAGTTCAGAGTTGCTCTCGGTTAAAGAGTTACTATTATCAGGGCTTTAAGTGAAATAATGAGCAGGGTGATAATGACACATGCCCTTAATCCCATCACACTGGAGGCAGAAACAGGCAGATACCTCAATTCTAAACCAGTTTATTCTAAACAATGAAGTCAGGTTGGGACCCCATGCTGATTAGATAAGGTTGCTTGCTAGACAGTTTGGAATTCAAAATGACACTTTTTTCCTTGAGGGTATTATGTAAGTTTTTGCTTAGCAATAAAATAATGTCCTTACTGATCTAATGGATAAATACACATCTTAACTTTGTATAAAAAGAAAAGTATGAAAAAAAAAAGTATGTAGTAGTTACAGGAAAGAAAAAGGTCTTCTATCCAAACTGAGGAAATCAGATTTTTCTGAAAAGACTGCCTACAGATCTTGCCTACAAACAAAAAAATATACAGGTAACCTATACTTGCTGATTACACTATGTGGGAACAGTTCAGACTTGTTAAACATATATATATGTATATATAATATATATATATTATATAATATATATTATCTATATCCAATAAAAATCTTATTGGCTATATAGAAGCCATATGACTTATTATTACATGCCATCGTTTCATATTGCAGAAATGGACACCTATAAATATCTTTCTTCTGTTCAAACAAAGAACAGAAAATCTTCCTTAATTGATTTGTGCATCCTGTACATCTGAGGCATTTTTTATAATTTCAGAACTATATGTTACTTGTGAGAACTTATGTGTTTCCAGAACAAAGGAACCAGACACCAAAGAGACAAGTAGCCCAGATGATTCATCCTCACAGACTGCCTCAATGGCTGTTTCCTCCAAAATCTGCGTCCAGAACAACTTCAAATGGCTTCCTAAGATGGGCCAACCTCACAGACTGTTCCTGCCAGGTCTTCAATAAAGCACTGAACTTTCCCATCCAAAATTCAGCTATGGACTACAAACTGCTCAGGACATTCAAATTGCTCAGTACATAGAGATTGGGCAACAAATGTTACTAGTAACTTTCTTAACCATTTTTCCATTTTAATTGTGCCCCCAAACATATTTCCTGGGTCCCAAATCAGCAGGAAGCAATTTTAAGAGCACAATGCCCCATTCCCAAAAGGTGGGGTGGATGATTCTTTGATCATTTGATAGGTTATATATGCCATTTAGGAGAATGGGTACACATTTTTAAATGGTCTTATGAAGCAGCGTTTAGAAGGTTCGACTCAGGGACTTCTCTCTTTCTTTTTCTTTTCTCTGTCCTTCATTCTCTCTTAGAAAGAAGACTTGAAAAAAGAAGGGGAACATGGATATATAATATAGAACTTGTAAGATTTAATGGTAGATTATTGAATATTCTCTGAAACTTAAAGATACTGCTATTCTCAAAATAAGCTTAATTTTTGATACATTGGTATAGAATTTTGTATATTTATACAAAAACAGGGTTTTGTTTCATTGGTACAGAATTTTATATTCTGACACACTTATATGTATATTTTAATTCTAATATTTTAATATGTATAATTTAATATAAGGTATTGTACTAGTCAACCCATTTAAAAGTACAGGTTTACTTCCAAACCTTTTATGGGTTGCTATTGCTATCTATTTAGGAGTCTGGGTAATACATGTTGATGTCTGGCCAGTCAAGATCCTGGTCATGTTACATACTAGTCTTAATTTATCACAAAATAAGTTTATTATGTTAAACAGAGAGTAAATGGTTAATAATATACATATTGCCTATTCAGATATAACATAGATAGATGATAGATAGATAGGTAGATAGATGACAGAGAGCTAATAGATAAATAGATAAATAAATAAATAAATAGATGTCTTCAAAACCCTGAGAGGTGTACAGAAAATGGCATTTAAAGATGTTTTTACTATTTTTAAGAATTGTTTGACTTAAGACAGTCAGCTCCTGACAGCTACCATTTGACTTGGAAGAAGATGATGAGTATCAAAAAATCTCTATCAGGAAATAATTTCTACTGGGCAAAAAACATCTTTGCTCTCTCAAAAGAATACAAAGAGTCCAAAGATGGACCAGACCTTAAATGTAGGTAAATTTATGGCCTGATTCTGAAGAGAAAGTGTGTGCAAATCCTTCTGATTGCCTGTTGTACAGTTTAGTCTGTGAGATATGCTTGGCCAGAAGATGATACTCCAAACATATCCAGAGATATTTGGGAATGTCTAGGCAGCAAATTGTCATTTTTTCTTTTTGGAAGCTGTTCTCCTATGTTTCCTACTTACTCAAATAATTCCTTCTTATGTCTTTGATGGGGTTGAAGGCATAATAGATATACAATTTCAATTAAACTTGAGTTGCTTAGGATAAAAATAGGATATGATTAAAATATTTAGATTCAAAACTTTAGACCACCACGATAGATAGATTTTTTTTCTTCTACAAAATTGCTTGATTCAAATAGGCTAAACATTATGTGTGTAACTTTTGTATATGGTTTTATTGATTGTTTCATATTTGTTCTTACTATTTTTACTATATGAGTTAGAAAATATTAGCCTTTTCATTATACAAACGGAGGGTACTGATGGGGTGATGTTATGCATTCTAAATGTTAATCTACTCCCAGAAGTCTGCTTGCTGTACACCAAGTGAAGCTATTCTACCTTTCTTGTTAACCATTCTCTCTGATTAGTTTAATAAATGCTGAGGACAAGAGAAAAGGTAGGTGGGACTAAGCTGCTCAGGCATCTGAAGCAGAGAAGCCTCTAGAAGAAGAAGCCTTGTGAAGAAGAAAGAAGTAGAAGCCTCCAGTGGAAGAAGGAAAAGAAGCAAAGAGCAGGAAGGAGGACACACACCATGGGTTAGAGAAAAGAACCTCATCCCATGTGGCTTGGAACATTGGGAAAGCATGGAGAATAACAGTCCAAGGAGACATATGTATCTGCTGGGTCATATTTGGGGAATAGAATTAAGAGCTAGCTTAGATGAGCTAAGATTGCACAATCCAGGCCAAGGTTTGTTAAAATCTATAAGGTGTCTCTGTATTCATTGTAGTGGCAGGTTAACGATTAACACTACAGAACCAATTAAATATAATATAAATTCAGGTTGATAATTTAATTAGCCATTTTCAACAATAATTTCTTGAAAAAATGCAGTTTCTTGTCTTTCAGATATTTGTGCTATTTTTATGTACAATTTCCTTGTGTTTTGTGAATGTTAGAATACTGACATATTTTTGCTTGTCTGTTTTCATGTGGATGACATCTGAGAACTCTCTTCTTTCTTAAACTCAATTATTTGTGTCATGAATTTTAAAATCCAGGATAATTCAATTCCTGAGACATGTAAACAGAATGAAAATTGCCCATAAATTTGAGAGAAGCTTAATCACAATGAGATTAAGTGTGACAAAGAGAGGAATTCACAAATCAACAACTGCTATCTCAAAATAAACCAAGGAGTTATCTGTCATAGTTTTACATCCACACAGACAAGAGTGAAAATCCCCTAAACTATGAAGCATTGCTTAGTAAAGAAATAATGAACGAAAGATTATTTTCCATTTATCCATATATCCATGGTGTATGTTTAAGCACTGTTTGGTGCTCTTGGTTTGAGACATAGCTTCATTACATAAACTAGATCGCCTTGAACTCATAGTATTTCTACCTCAGCTGCCTTAGTACCAGGATTACAGGCATGTACCATTATGATGGCGTCCCAGGGTTTGCTTATTGGCTATCTAGTTCCATGTTCATTTTGTGTGGTCAATTTACACGTAATATGAGCTACTTAGAGTAATTTATTTCCTCCATCAAGGAAAAACTTATTATCCAACTGAAATATTTCCTGAAAATATACTAAACTCTTCCTATCCTTGCTAGTAAAATGTGCTTCACTAGTGATGGCATAGCTATATCAGAATCCTTAGAGTTACAGAGAGGTAGGTGGAATATAAGGTTATACATTTTAGGACAACATAAGACAAACAGAATTTTTTTAAAGGAACACAAAATAACTCAGGCTATGGAATTCAGAAGCAAATTGAATAACTAGCCCAAATTATTTCTAACCACTTCACTCACAAGTGTTGATCCCTAATAAAAATCTTGCTACTATAGAATGTCCTACATACATTCTGAGCTTCAAACTACATGGAAGGCAAAATCTCACATTATTCTCTTTGGAGGATGTACAATAGATGATCTGAGAATTAAATTGAAGCTTAAAGTTATACTCAGTTATTTGACATGTTTTTCACTTTTGTTTGCTTGATTGTATGTTTCAGTTTTTAAAAAAAATATATGTTTCATTTCCCATAGACAACTGTTTATATGGAAAGAAAAGGTAGGGACAAGAATTAGAGTTATATACATGCATTGAATCATGAGAAGAATAATAAATTTGAAAAATAAGATTAGATTAAGAGATTTAAAATCAAATTGACTTTAAGAAGTGTATGGAATATTGACATCTAACTGCCAACCTTTGATGATAAAAAATGTTATTTATATTTCTAATATTGATGAGACATTTCTCAGATCTCATTATCTGCTTTTAAAAACAAAGATCAGAATACTAATTTTTATCTGCTGTATTTCAAGTTACAATAACTCCAAATAGTCAATATACCAAAAAGACATAATTATCTCAATAACTACTTGGTAACAGTTGGTTAAAGGTAAAAATACGCAATGATTACTGATGATTAGAATAATCTAATATATTCCACAAATGATATATGTGCACAATTATCAAACCATGCCCTTACTCTTCAAGAACACAGAGGAATGAGTGGTGAAAGTAATACATGAGTAGTTTATTTCAAGAATATTAAATTACTTTCTTAAATAATTTATTCTATTGTATAGCTAAGAACTACCCGTTTATGAATTTAAAATAATGTATTTATTAACTATTAATTTCTGAATTAAAAGAATTTTAAATTTTTGAGAAATTATAAGTATGTGTATATATACACACTTTTTTCCATCTTTTGCTACGCCACTACAGCTCCTCAAGTGTCCCAGTGATTCCCTCTCAAATTCATAGCCCAAAAAGAAAATGTAACAATAGCTTTTTGAATTTAACTATGAGATTGTCATTACTAAATAACAAGAACACCTTAAATATAATTGCAGTTTAAAGATATAGGGTTTACTGGTTCTTTTTTTTGTTTGTTTGTTTCATTATACTTTTTAAAAATGTCTCATAAATTCAAAGAGACTGGAACTTTGGCTGAAAATCATAGTTGTATTAATAATACACCATAAGATCACTTAAGACTCAGCTTGATATCCTGCTGTGTACCTAGCCAGACAATGCCACAAACAGCATTACTTGCCTTTGATTTCCCATTCACTCATATTATGTACCTAAGCTAATGAATGGCTGAACCTCACATTATTTTCTTTAATGCCCCTTATCCAAGAAGTCTTGTATATATGTATGTATGTATGTATGTATGTGTATTGTGATAATCACTTTCAGAAAGAAGCAACAAGGAAAAAAAGATTTTATACGGTGAATATCTTCCATAAGTGTTGAACACAGCCTAGAGTTAATGCTTGCAGAGTATGTTTACAGTACTGAATGCTTTAGGGTCTGTTGTTGTAAATAGTTAACCCCTGTAAAATTCTGTTAAAGATTTCTATGCAGTATCCCCTATGTCTTCTACATATGATGTTTCATAATTTTAGACATCAAGGAGACATACATAAACACACAAATGACCCAGTTCAGAACTGGGGTGAGGGACTGTTATGTAGGGACACTCCACTCCAGAGGAGCAGGACGGAAGGGTTAGGGGGTAGAGGGTGGGAGGGCGGTGTTGGGAAGGGGGAAAAGAGGACAATACAATGGAGATGTAACCTGAAGCAACAAATAAATAAATTTATTTATTAAAAAAACACACAAATGACCACAGACAAGTCAGAAATCACATACTAAAAACAGACAAGAGACACAGGGAGAGAAGCCAAAAATTCAAAATTGGTCTTACTCTTGACCAAGTTACTCAAATGAAAGTACTTTCTTTTTTTCCTCAATATGACAAATTTTGGTGCCTCTGAGGTTTTCTTTAAAGTGTTTAATTGATGCACTTATTGAAATACACTATGGAGAATTCTGGGACATGATTTACAAGCGTAGTTTACTTCTGTATTTGGTATTGGCAGAAAATGAAAGATGTTCTGTGATTTTTTTTTAATTTTAATGATTTCTTTGGGAATGAAGAGAAATGGAAGCAGATGAATGGGGCTAAACAAGTATTTAAAATCAATGAGTATTTTGTGTCTTAGTGTTGAGGCACTTTTGTTATTCAGCCTATTTTCAGGGTTTATGGATCTACTTATGCATGAATATAGGGGTTCTGTGTTATTAAAAATGCATACAAACAATGGTGTTTGTTTTTCTGTTGTCGTCAGCCCATAGTGAATCTATCTAAAAAGTGATGTTTGTGACACTAGGTTTCTTTGTTTTCCTCAGCATGAGAACAATTCTACTTTGTTTGTAGTATCTTGATCTGACCACAATAAGGTACTGATTGCTTTCAAATCTTAAGGTATCCATGGCAGGAAGCATATCTATGACTAATAATAATCTTATCAAAATTAACAGCTGAAAAGGACAGAATTGCTGCATTTCCAATAATAAAGTACAGAAAAAAAGCAGAATTTCATAGCAAGCAACTCCATACAATAGAAGGTATTCATGCCTATCAATTTGAGCATATCTCTTCAATGAAATCACTCCATTTAAAACCATAATTACATTGAAACCCTTATCCTATTTTTCAGATATACTTTAATAATAATATGTAATCTGGCTTGAAATGTATTTTCTGTTCTCCGAAAGAAAACAATGAAAAATCATTTCTAAACACTTTATATCTCAAACTCTGCAGTTATACACGAGGTGATCTGCATTCCAACTTGGAATTCTACTTTATGCATAGTGACCATTGTTCAAACTTTCGTAATATTTTCATTCTGCTACAAGAACTGTCTTGAGAAAAACAAAGTAAAACATTAAAAAGAAACCTTTAGGGATCATGGGACAAAAATATCAGAACTTGGGAAATCTAAGGACTGATAGCGTTGGACTTCTTGGTAAATGATATTCAGTGGATATTTGAGAGAATTTTTAGTGAGATTATGGCTACCCACAAAGTTAAGAAGCCAAAGTAGCTTATACAAGTAGTAGATGAACACAATTACTATCTATTTGAGCTAAGGGGAATAACTGTTCACAGAAAAGTGAATTCATAACAGTGAACAAAGTTTGTTCTTTACTTGGCAGGATAAGAATAAGAACTGAAACTAAGGGTCATGTGAAACATTAAAAAAAGATTTTCACTATTTTCGACAACATTATATGGATAGAGATTTTCCTATAAACTTATATGGATCTATATTGGACTCTCCACAGACTTCACCATATTGGGTGTTTCAAGACAGAAAGGGAGAAGAGTGTTGGGGTAGTGTTAAGCATTTTAAATGTTAATTAATTGGTTCTGCTTGCTGTCTGTTACTTACATTGACTCTGATTGGTTAAATAAAATGCCGAGGCCTGAGACTGGGCAAAGACAGAGAAAGGTGGGATCTCCTGGGATTAGAACAAGAAGCCTGAACTTTTTTCTTTTTCTTTTTTTTTTTTTGAGCCAAATTTGAAGTAAGCTTTATTAAACATTGGCCAGAATGATGGACAATTGTAAGGTCTATACCTGGGATTCACAGAATATGGCCCTGAATTATATTAAACACGGGTTTATAAAGGCAAGACCCACAAGGCTATGCACATCCCATCTATGCCCAAACAAGAGCAAGCATACATCCAGATGTACTTTTTGCCTAAGTACTTCCTGCTTCCGTGTGATCCAACACATCCTGTGCAGCTGGGGCAACCAAGCTTGTTTCCAGAAGAGAAAATACATGGCTTATTATCTTACATGGACAATAGCCCCCCAGCATTCCAGGAAGTTATCTGTCCTTTTTTGAGTAGGACTTAACAGGTTAGAGGCAGTTTTGTTTTATAGATCTCTTAAACACAGTAACATAAACTTAAAACATAATTTTAACCATCACAGTTTCTAGAAGGCCAGACATTGCTGAGGTAGTTAAAACTCTCTGAGCAGTTTCCACCCTTCTGTCTTAGTCCAAAATTGTGCAATAGGAATTTGCTTAAATTCCCACATTCTCAGTTAGAGAAACTGTTGTCAAATTACCAAAACATTCAAGAATAAATAAACGCTTATTTATTCTTGGTGGATATCTGTCTGTCAAGACATGACACATTGGGCAGAAACATGCCACAGGACAGGACATGTAGACAGCTGAAATGCTGGAATACACTGAAGCTAACCTTTGACTATGTTTGATGAGACAATTCTAATAAGAAAGGCAGAAGGTAGTGCCTGACTCTGAGTGTTTAGGAAAGGGTATATCATGATGCTAAGAGCAGGACCTGAACTTTAAACAGAAGATTAATGCATTCCAGCCAGGAGCAGGAAGAAGGAGGCACACATCATGGGTTAGAAAAAAGAACCTCATTCCACATGGCCAGGAACATCAGCATATCATGGAGAATGGCAGTCCAAGGGGACATATGCATATATGGAGTCATATTTGGGTAATAGAATTACAAGCTAGTTTAGATGAGCTAAGATTGCACAACTCAGGCCAAGGCTTGTTAAAATCAATGTGGTGTCTCTATGTACTCATTTATAATGGCTGCTTAAAGATTAATGGTTCCAAATCAGTTAACAATAATTTAAATAGTGGTTAAATAGTTTAGTTAGCCTTTTTTTTTACAGAAGAGTGTGGTCAAAAAGACTTGAAGTAAGGATGGAATTGGTGTTACATTTAAATTGTGATTCCTGCATAGAAAAATATATATTTCACAGTAATAAGGATAAATTACCTTAGTGCTTTGAAATATAAGTAAAACTTATAAATATCATAAATCTTGAATTTGTGAAAAGGACACCAGTGAATTATTTATCTAATATAGCTCAAAAGTATTATAATGTATTTTACATGATCCAGATTATAGAAAAATTTAATGGAAAGAAACACAATTGTTATCATTAAAATAGAATCATTAAAAGATGACTTTGTTGGATGATGGATATATTCACAAATAAATTATTGAGAAGAATTTACTTTAGCTGTAGTCACAATAATCATCCACAGAAATATGCTTTGGATTGTTTCTTGGCATTTTGGATAATATTACATCATGTGTCTGATCTTATCATTTAAATAACTTATGTGTCCTCTATCCAAGTATAATATACTAAATTGTTTTTTGAAGCAAAGGCACAGAATAAGAACTTGCCAAAAGTTCTCCATGCATTGACCTGGTATTTCAGTATATTCAAAAGCAGTAGTTTCCATCATATGATATAAATATTGTACACAAATAGGTAGATATAAAAGAGAATATAATATACATTGAATATCCAAATAATCTTTATTTGTAAAAACTATCAAAATGGTTATTGGTGAAAATTAACTAGAATACTACTTATAAGTGTATATAGAAACTAGACATTCTTCGAAGGCTGTCCTTCATATGACAGTATTGTCACAGAAAGAAGTGTCATCAAGAGTCATCCTATTCTTCAACCACCTCAGAGGTTAGATAGTAGAATGTTAAAGTCAGGTACCAAATACATATGGACTGGACATTGGGAATGTATGCTAAGCCATATAACTCTCATAATTGTGGCCTATTTATTTCTGTTGTTTTGTATTGTATTTATTGTTATAAGAGAAAGAACCATTTGTTGGACTGAAAGGGGGAGCTGTTCATGGGGAAAAAGATATAGCTTAATCTAAAAAAAAAAAAGGTAGAGGATGGGGGTTGAGGGGAAAGAGGGTGGAAGGGTGGGACTGGAGGGAGGAGTAGGGAGGGGATTGTGATTAAGATGTAACTTGAAGAAATAAACAATAAATTAAAAAAAAAGAGTCATCCTATAGGTTTGCTGATACTGATCAAAGGTCTTCTAGAATTCTTGTATGTAAGTTTTGTTATTAGTGTTGCTGCTTGTCTGGTCTTGCAGGTGTGTTGATGGACACTTTGATTCAAACTTTCTGAGACTCAAGCTGTGCTATTACAATTACTGGGATGTCAACTTCCAGTTTGGTCAATCTGTAGCTTATTTCCTGTAATAGTGTCAATTTTTCTCCTTCTTCTTTATTATTAGGGGACATTTACAAAATTATCATTATATTCTCAGCACTAGCTCTATGCCTTTCCATTACCAAATATGCATTTTAGCTTTTCCATAGTTGATGTTTCCAAATAAAGTCTTTTATGGATGAACTCTTGGGGAGAATACATAGTTGGCAAACATCAAATTCATTTGTCTGGAATATGGGAATCAAAGGGTCTTACAAGCTCTTCGGAGCTGTGCTTCTACTGCTTTTATAGTGGACATTCAAACATTTTAAGTTCTTATGTGAATAATGTCAGATATAAAATCAAACATAAAAACAAAAATGCTGTTTATTCACAGTGATTTTTACTGTGAGTCACTTTACAGTGAGCCTGAGGAAATGAAGAGCAACAACACAAGAAAAATGATGCTTCCAAATTTGCACAATCTCTTACAGACTTTTATTGTCTTTCTTGCTCACATTCACCCTCATTGAGACCTGAGTCATGATTTGTTTATTGGGTCTGTCTGTGTTATTCCATCCAGGAAGTGCTGTATGAAAGTCTTATGGTGTTGTTCAAATGGTTGAACAACAGCATAATGACAGCCTCTAAACCCATTGGTAGTTGTCATCAAAGCTGATTATGTTTTCTATTTGCATGAATATATACACAGGCTTTAAAGAAAAACCCTATATTTTTGCATTTAAATGATTTAATCATGCTATGATACTTTGTACAATGCAAACAATAAATTATCATCATTTGAGGGTTTGAGGGATTGTCTTTACTGGAAAAATTGGGAGAATGAATATACTATTGAAGAAACCCACAGAAACTGAGTTGCAAATACACTTTAAATACTTTAAAAAAGACAAATACATGAGGTTGACTCAAGACCTGAACCTCTGAGTTAGAAATGCTCAATGATACAATTTTGTGTTATAAAATAATTTGGTTTATGAGTTTAAGAACTATTAATTCTTTATAGTTTTAGATACTTTATAAATAAATATTTACAAATTTTGAAAAAATTTTATCATTTTAATTACTATTTTGAAAACATCAATTGAAGAAAATCAGAATCCTCAAAATTACAAAAATGGTGATTGACACGTTATCCTGGGTCATTGTTGATGCTCTTCAACTTTTTTTTTTGGGGGGGGAGAAAAACATGATCCAAATTTATTGTATGAAAATTTTTTCAGTAAAAGATAAATCATAAAAATCAGGATTTTAAGTACAAAAAAATGTAAAACAGTCATCACAGATTCCAAAATAATATTTTTACTCTAAGGAAACCTAAGAATATAAACTATTTGCTCTTCTGTCTTTAGTGAAGTGTAAACATTTACTGCTCATAATAAAATTCCTTTTTCAATACATTAGACAGGGTCACAATTTATTTGTCAGTGTTTGAAATTTTTAGGTTATTTCCAAAATTCTGAAACATATATAAACACTACAATAAACATCCTTACTGAGACTGATGTACTTTGGCTAAATTCAAAGTATGGAACTGCTAGGTCCAACAAGATGTTAAGTTCTCCTTTTTCTTTTTGAGACAGGGTCTCAATAGGTCACACTCAGGCTGTCTTTGAACTACAAATCTTCCTGATTCAGCCTCCCGGGTGGTGGGACTGCAGGCTTGTGCAACCACAGCTCTTCAACTCTTAAGCTTCAATTTTAACAATTGTGGGATGCTTCCTTCTATTATCAAAATGTTGGTGTTTTCTTAAAAATTCATTTGTTTAAAACTACTCAGAATGCGATTATTTTCAGAGGTAAAGCAAAATACGTAAATAATTGGTCAGAAAATTATTGTGAAATGGATAATAATAGATGTAGAATGAAAAGTTATCACACTGGACCACTGACATTGTTACACAGACTGTGGTACAATGTATTCCATGGTAAAGTTCACATGAAAATGTCCTCCTGTTACTGGTCAAAGATGGACGCTAGATTAAGAAGTAGTAGCCAAAGAGAATTCCCATGAAAAGATACACACAGCAAGAATGACATGCTCATGTTTACAATTAAAACCCAGGAAAGATGTCATCCTAGCTTATGGTCACAAAAGGCCACATTGTGTCCTGGAGTTAACCACATTTGTTCAAAGCTACTCAGAATGTGATGATTTTAAGTAGTAAAGAATTTTGTTTTTTTTTTTTTTTTGGTGAAGCAGTTACTGAACAATCAAGAAAATAATGTATACTCTTACAAATAAATCTGACATAACTCTCCTACCATTTTACACATAGACAAAATTTTTCTATTTAACTAAAAATATCAAATTCTTCATATGTGTCTATATATCTATATATACATATTTGTAACAATATTATGTAAAGTTCATACTTGATATCATTCTTATTGATTTGTTTAGAAGCAGTTACTTTTGAGTTACTTTTCTAGAACATAATCTTCAGTAGATCTAAAGCTAACCAATTTTTCTGTTTCTGTTTTTGGTGATTTGAATGAACATTATTTACCTTCTCCAGCACTGCCTTGGTTCAAATGCAGGATTACAACATCATTTACTATTTGACCTGATGCCAGCATCCCTAAAATGTAGATCATCAACCTTCTTTGGAATATGCCAAGTACCTCACAGCACTGCTATCACCACTCAGGCACAATGTTTCCACATTTTGAAGCTCATGCAATTTTCAAATATCAATTTTTTAGTTTAATGTTTGAAACGTAATGAAAGGAGATAGAAAATATATCATCTTCACAAATTTAAACAAGGTCTTAAGTAGATTTTTGGTTTTATAAACAATTGCCTCTATTGCCAGTAGTTTCCATTTATTTATTTATTTATTCATTCATTCATTCATTCATTTATTTATGTATGTATGTATTTGTAAAATGGTATTTTTTAAACTTAATATACTTTTATTATTGTCCAGATTTTAATGGAAAAATGCTTAGCCAGATAAATATATGTGACTTTTAAGTATTTTACTCAGATTGTTTAAAATTCAAAACTTATGATAATGAAAATTTTTTTTTCCACAAAGTGAGGTGATCCTAAATATATCCAATAAACTTGAGCTTAAAACTTCCTATAGTAATTGTACCTTGCTTGGTAGTCAATAAACCATAGTGGCATAACTAACATAATCAATGTGTTATCTCAGGTTCTATGCCTCAGAAATAGAGATATATTTAATGGGGTGAAAATTAAAGTGTCTTTAAAGATTTCCTTTATTTCTTGTATTTATTATTTGCTTGGGTTTTTTTCCTTTTGTTGTTGTTGTTGTTGTTTCTTGTTTTTGTTTGTTTGTTGAGACAGATTCTCTCTAGGGATGTCAAGCTGACCTTTAACAAGACATTCTGACGCAGTCTCCTTAGAACTGGGGTTCCAGGGATATACTACCATATCCCATTCAAATCTACTGTTAAGACATGAGTGAATTTGGTTAACTCCAGGACACAATGTGGCCTTTTGTGACCATAAGCTAGGATGACATCTTTCCTGGGTTTTAGTTGTAAACATGAGCATGTCATTCTTGCTGTGTGTATCTTTTCATGGGAATTCTCTTGGCATAATTACTCTTCCAATGGACAGACTCCAAGAGAAAAGAACAAGAATTTGGAAGTCACAATTTTTTTTTCATAAATACTTTTTAACCTAATTAAATGCACAATAGCTCATTACCTCTGATGTGTTCAAGTTGTTAATAATGAATGACCAAAACTAAACCTTACCTGAATTCAAGAATTATGCAGGTATATGAATTCCAGAAAACCTTTGTTTTATGTTCAGGTAGGTCACTTATTTGTCTTATTGACTTCCACATACTCTGATATTCAGTTATATTCTCCATAATTCAAATTTGATGAATATACAATATGTTGCAAAATCAAACTGTAAACTCCTTTTTTTGTTGAAACCAATAATAAAACAAATAGAAAATACTTACTAGAATTGTACTATCCCTACAGGAGGCTTTCCTATCACTTTGGATGTATTTTTGAATGTTATTGTATGGTTTGTGATACATAGATAAAGTAACATATTCAGATATCTCAGCCTTGGATGATATAAAAGATCCTCAAACAATAATTTTCCTGAAATTTCTGTTGTTTCTTTATGTAAAAATTTTTACCAACATTCATCAAATTAGCCATGAAATTTAAAGGTCAAATTGTTCCTTGTCACTTTGCATGTTGTCACTGAATTCTGTCATTTATGGTTCATCATATCTGCAAATATAACTATCATGTCTTTACTTCTCTGTATGTCTATAGCAATGACCCTATCAGTTACCCTCATTAACTTTGGGTCTTTCTATTCCTTCTTGGCCTATTGCTGGTACATATATAATACAAGAGTGGGAAATATTTTGAATAAATTTTCTAACAGTCAATGTGCCTATATCATTAGTACTACTACTGAAAATATATTATTAAAAGAGCAATTTCTTCCAAACTTATGAAATTAATTAAAGCATGTACAGAAAAATTTAAGGCAAATTTCACAATTTTGATTTCGTGATTCAAAAGTTGCCTGAGATTAGGAAAATCAGTTTCAGATAGCTTTTCTAGGCTTTAGTTTATAGCCATATAGTATTTCTAATTAGCAGTATAACATTTCCATATATAATATGTTCTAATTTCCCAGGAGACATGCCACATATACTCTTTTTTCCCTATTTCTTTTTTTAATTTATTTTTTATTTCTTCAAATTACATCTCAATCACAATCCCTTCCCTACTCCCCACTCCAGTCCTACCCTCCCAACCTCTTCCCCCTCAACCCCCATCCTCTTCCCCTTTTTTTAAGTTTAAGGTATATTTTTTCCCCAACAGCTCCCCCTTTCAGTCCAACAAACAGTTCTTTCTCTTATAACAATAAATACAATACAAAACAACAGAAATAAATAGGCCACAATTATGAGAGTTATATGGCTTAGCATACATTCTCAATATCCAGTCCATATGTATTTGGCACCTGACTTTAACATTCTGCTATCTACCCATCTCCATGAGTTTAAATTCTATATCTAACTCAGCTTTCATACTAACTTGCAACACAATTTTAAAAACATCTTCTTAGATCCAGAACACCCTCTTGATTCCTAAACAACTCAAAATTTTACTATGAGATTCTAGCTATCTATTCTTCAACCACCTCAGAGACCTGAGAGGGATAAATATCTGATTATATAGGAAGTGCAGGGCCCGCAGCTTCCAAGACTAAGAAATGACATACCAGTGGCTGCCTGGACAGTTCCCATTTTCTCTCCATACATTAGAGCATCAATCTTCAGCCATTTGGCCCCATTTCTCTGACAGACATTGATTATAAGGCAGTAATTATGAAGGATTTGCGTACCCTGTCTTGGCCGAGCTAGGCTGTCAACTTACCTGCTTCCAAGTTTTGTCCTTTTTGGACAGCATTCTGTTTACAGTTGAAGCAAGTGAGGTTTTTTTTTTTTTTTTTTTTTTTTTTTGTCAAGAGATAGGCATGACATTAATTCAATCAACTCCCACTGGAGATTCTTCGATGCTCAGCTTCTACTTGGAGTAGAATAGGGGATGCTGTCAGGAGCTGACATGTCTCGATATCAAAAAAAAATCTTAAGTTAAGAAGACATCTTTGAATGCCATATTCTGCAGATTTCTTGAGGTTTTTGAAGACCCCCTATCTATCTCTTATATTTAGATAAGCAAATGTTGCTTGTCTCTTAGCAACTTGATTTCTGATTAGCTTAGAAAATAACTGTAATAGACTGTCATAGTACCTAACAATATGACAAGTTTGAATGACTATTAGTTTGCATTTCTTTTTTTTTTTTTTTTTAATTTTTTTTTTTGGATAGTTTGCATTTCTTAATTATCCTAAACAGTTTATGCTAGTTGGTAGCAAAAGGATGAAACTTCACATTTCATTTTTAATCATTACTAGGTACAATACCTTTAAAAAACATTACCCTTAATTTTGTATCAATATACAAAGATCAATACTAATGTGGCCAAATATAATCTTAATTTTGTTTCAATATATAAAGATCAATACCTATGTAGCCCAATACAATCATAAGCACAAAAGGACTGAACATCAAAAGATTCTATTAACATTTTTAACCATTTTTCCTTTCTTATTTGGGCCCCAAACAGGTTTACTATGTCCTAAATCAGCAGGAAGTCATTTTAATAGCCCAACATCCCATCCCCATAAGGTGGGGAAGGTGTTTTTTCCCCCGATTTGGTCATTTGATGGATAATAGAAAATCTTGTTATTTAGGGGAAGAGATTACAAGCTGTTAAATGGTCTTGTAAATTGGTTTTGGAGGTTAGACCCAGGGACTTCTCTCTTTTTCTTTCCTGTATCCTTCTTTCTCTCCTATGTAGGAGTGAATAGACTTGAGAAAAAATGGGACATAGACATAATATAGGAAAGATCAAGAAAAAAAGGACAGATTATTGAATATGCCCTTATACCTTTGTATATTTAATATTATATTTGGCTAAATTGGTATTTATCTTTGTATATTAATGCAAAATTAAGATTGTATTTGGCCACAAAGGTATTGACCCTTGTATATTGATGCCATATATATTCTTAAAGTGTTAATTATCATCCCTCATTAACAGTTCCCCCTCTATTATTGATAAACTGGGAAATAGTTTATCAAATGAAAACAAAACATATGGGTCAAATGAAACAATGCTATCTGCCTCTGAAATTTGAGCATTTTATTGTATTTCATTCTTCTTTTTCTTATGTTATTTATTACTTGATGAGAAAAGGTAATCTTAGACCTGTAAGAGATATGACATAGAAAATTTAACTTTCAGAAAATACAGAACATGTATTTAACTTCTGTATCTGAATTGCCTCACTTAAAATTAGATACCTCCATCTATTTACTTTCAAAGTGTTATTGTATATTTATGTTTGAATAAAACTCCATTGTGACTATGTACAATATTTTCAATAAAAATCATATGTTGAGAGTCATCTATGCTTATTCCTTTTTCATGCTATTGTAAAAAGAGTTAGACCACCATGTTAGAATGTATAGTCTCCAGGAAATACAGCCGTGAAATGATGATGGGGGGTATATTCAAGGAAAACAAGTGGGGAGAGTAGAAAAAAATCTGTGGTATGAAAGAAGTGGGAATATTGGAAGTGGTGAGCATACTGTGGAAAACAGGAAAATGTGTAGAAGGGGATCATATGCATAGTCATATGTGTATTACAATAAGCAATTGGTGTGTTAAGGAGAAGCAAATATTCAGTTCCAGACCCTATCCAAGGACTTTAGGACTTTAGGAGCAAGAGAGCCAAGAGTATACATACAGCCTTAATGTTTGCTCCCAAGACCTAGGAAAAGAGATTATTGAAATCAGATGATCTTGTCTGTCAATACAATTGATATCAATTAATTAGACTTAAGGTCTAGTACCTAATATATAATCAGATAAAGTAACATATTTTCACTCCTTTATTCAAAATACTGCTGCACGAATAAAGACGGCATAAACTATCTCATGTCACAGTTCACAAAATTTATGTGTATTTTGAACATGTTTGACTATCAACAGACAGTCTAAAGTGAGCTTCTTTACCTCTATGGCAATTTTTGATCAATTCTGAAACACCTCACATGGGTTTAAAGGAATTCTTTTATGCCTTTGGCATAACCTTGAAAGAAGGATAAAAAAAAAAAAAGCAGTTTCCCAGGTGGGAAGCAAAGTACAACCAAGCTCCACCTGTGCTCATACAGTACTATTGACTCTACAGAAGAAAGGATCCCAGATTCTTACATTTAATCAACAATATTTTGCACACAAGATACTTTTGTCATTCCAGGATTGTGGAATTTCCTTCGAGGAGTTATGAGGATTAATTTTCTTTCCAGTTCTGTAGAAAACTTTATGATTGTCTCTGTACATCTTCTGTACTATATGTTCCTTCCTGATGTTTTCAGGTAGATTCAAGGTAGTGTAAACAATATTTATACCTGAGAAATAGCTAATCCAATTAGCAATATTTTACGAAACTTACACAGCATATTTTGAAATGATTTCAGCCTAAATCTATCTTTAGATATTGAGCAACAAGTATAGAGATTCTTGCTAAGTAAGGGATTCTTTCCTATGTAAAAATTCTGTATTCTTAATTTCTCTTTCCTTCATCCTCTACTTCCTTTAATATTACTATTTATCATCTTTCTGTCATCTACTTATTATCTGAAATCTGCCCCATTCTCTCTAACTCCAATTTTATAGTTGGAATTGCTATAGTGCACTTTTCAAATATCTTTCATTTTCTTATGTTTATTTATTACTTCAATTTGCATCTCCATCACTGTCCCTTCCCTCCACTCCTATTGGGCCCACACTCTCACCCTCCCACCCTCTCCTCCCTCTCCCACCCATCCCACTCCTCCAATGTGGAATATCCCTGCATATCAGCCCCTCTCAGTTCAACAGTCATGTGAGTGCTAAAAGCTTCCTCTTGCCCTGGGTCCTACATGGCAGCTCCACTAGGGTAAAGGTGTCCTACTAACAAGTAACAAAGTCTATATACCTGTTCTTTTCAATCTGTTGGTTGTAGGATAGTTATCCTGTACTATATGGCTAAAATCCAATTATAAGTGAATAGATGCCATGTGCATCCTTCTGAGTCTGAGTTAGCTCACTCAGGATGAGCTTCTCTAGTTCCATCCATTTGGCTGCAAATTGCATGATTTCATTGTTTCTGATGGCTAAGTAGTATTCCATTGTGTAGATGTACCACAGTTTTTTTTATTCATTCCTCGGTTGAAGGACATCTGGGTTGTTTCCAGTTTCTAGCTATTACAAATAAAACTGCTATGTATGAGCATAGATGAGGAAATGTCCTTGTGGTTTGGTGAAGAGTCATTTGAATGTATAACCAGGAGTGGTATGTCTGGGTCTTGAAGTATGTTACACAGTCTTTATGCAGGAAAGTTTCTCTTTTCACATTCACAATGCCTTGTTAACTATCTATAGTACGTTGTAGGCATAGGAATACACCTTTAAACTTATTCACATTCTAAACTATCTTAGACCCTCCTTGAATACGACTGCCAATGTGGCTGAGTAGATAAAGGCACTAACCGCCAAGGTTGTTGACCTGAATTTGAACCCCACATTGTAGATGAGGTGAAATGACTCTTACCAGTTGCACTCTGACACACAACTGACTAACTAACTTAATAAACAAACAAAAATAAATACATAAAAAGATTCTGTTGATAGTTTATACTTATGAAAAGGGAGATTTAGGTTATCAAATGGAATTGGATTTTTTACCTGTGTAATTTAAAATAAATCAATTTCTGTGTTGCTGGTGCTGTTTCCAACACAGGATATGTAAATGGGAAGAGGTATATACAGGGCTTGTACCAAAGACATGGTATGAGTGGAAAACCCCATATGCCACCATCATCTTTTAATGGGTGTTTTTCTATTAGTAAAGAGTATGGACAAACTCTGAGGAAAAGATGAGGAAATAGCACTATCCCTAGACTATCTAGAAAAGAACCAGTGCTGCTAACAAGTTGACAAGTAAGTGTGAGCTCATTAAAAAAATTAATTCCCAACTACGAAATAATAACGAGTGCTTCTTTACGGTACTGTGTGTTGGAATATTTGCAGATATGACAATGTAAAACAGGCATGTTTTTAAAATTTATTTTTCTTTTCCAGATAAACAATATCAACATTTGTTCAGATGGCCACATACAAATATTTGCAGTATCTCTATTTTTTCCCATACCATGCATACCAAGTAGAAAACTCCAAAGAATATCCTCAATATCATTTACAGACATGACCTCTACTCCACTGACTATAACATTATTTTGTAGGCATTCATAAATTCCCAACCAGGTTATTGCAATGATTTCTAGCATCAGAGGTCACCTCATCTCTCAGGTAAATGTCAATGTTATTTGCTAAACTCTAAAATTTGTTCAAGGCATGTCTTTGGGTCACAAAATAACAGTAAACCAGTCACTTGATAATTTCTATAAAATAAATGTTTTATATATGTTGTGTTTTGTGTTGCCTAGAAAATGCTTCAGATCCTTGACAATCTTTTTAAAGTGTAAATTGTTATGTTAACAAGCATTACACTTGCATCAAGCAACACGGTGCTCCCTTTTACTTAGAAAAGGCTGTGAAGATTTATATTGTTTTTCTTTTCTGTGTTAATGTAAAATATAATTCCTATTTCTTCCAATTTAATTCCATTTTAGATAAGTATTCCTTGCTTGTCATGGTAGCATAAATATTTCTTCTGAATTTGGATCATGGTCATTGAATCAGGATTTCTTTTTCTCCAATGGTTAAAGCACTCAGTGTAGACTCACTCAATATGTGGTACCCCTGAATGTTCTTGCTCTCCCAAGTTTAAAAAAAAAGTAATATAGGTACTAATCAGTAACAAACCAACATATTTTTTTCAAATATCATTCTTTTATAACTTGATATCATATTCCAAACATATTGAATTCTACACTTACATTTTGGTGTTTTATGTTTATAAGTCATCCACATTATTCATTCTAGGTCTGAGACTGCTCTTGAGTTATGATATTTTAAGCATTCTCATATATTTATTAAAACTGTCACTGAGCTAATGAGCCTTGACCACACCTCAGATAAGGGGTATCAAATACATAAACCTTTGCATAAGCTGAATATCCTTAATACCAAGGTTTGTTTCCTTCATCTGACCTGTACCAAAATAGGAATTTGGTTACGTTTTCTTTTAAAAATATTTATTCTTGGCTTGTATAAATGAACTACAAATTATTATAATATTGACCTTAGCTGTCTTTTTCAGATTTATCAATAATATAATGATATATTTTATCTAAAACCAAGAATATATTCCTTCTATTAACTTCATGGATCTTTTAGTAACACTAATATTTTGACTGAACAAAATTCATTTGGGCTCCAGAGGTAGCTCACTGTTTATGAAAACTTGTTGTTCCATCCAGTGTCACTTGTCCATTGTCCAAGGTTCACTTCCCAGCCCCTCATGATTTGGTCATAAACAACTATCTGCAACCCCAGTTTCTGGAGCAGCTTGGGAGGACCATGAACATAAGGTCCGACAAGTAAGCTGCAGGGGAGCTACAGCCCCAGCCAATAGTCTGTGGCCTGTCAACCTACACCATCATCTGTACGAAGATCAGTTGGATACCAGGAACCTACAGGAACACATCCCACCACAGCCCCTCAACTGAGTCTCCAATTGGGACAAAACAGGAAGGGGTGAGCTCTGGGAGACAAACCGAGAACAAACCTCCACACAAGGTCCCCTCCAGCCAGCCTGTGGAAACCTACATATCACCAAGCTATATGACTTCTACACCAAAGCTCCCATCTTGGCACCATGCCCAGAAGGCACCAGGAACAAACAGTGAAAGAAGAGAACCAACAAAAGTCAGGGAACTATGACTCCAAGAGAATGCAGCTATGCTAGTACAGCAAACTCTGACCACTCCACCACAGCTGAAACACATGAAAACAATGACAAGTCTATATTCTGGAAAGTGATAGAGTCTTTTCAAGAAGAATTTCAATCTCTGAAGGAATTCAAAGATTCCAAAATTTTACAAGTGAAAGCAATGGAGAATAGCATTAGAGATATCCAAGCCAAAGTGGCTCAACTTGAACAGGAAAGAGACAAGGCAAGAAGCTAATTGGAGCAGGATATGTATAAAATGATTAAATGTTTCAAGACTTGAAATTGGAAGTAGAAGCAATAAAGAAAACACAGACAGAGATAAGAGTAGAAGTGGAGAATCGAGGGAAGAGAACAGGAACTACAGACATGAATAGGATACAAGAGATGGAAGACAGGATCTCAGGCGTGGGAGATTCGGTGGAAGAAATCAGTACAACAACCAAAGAAAATGAGAAATCTAAAAAAGTTCTCCCTAACAACATCCAAGAAATCAAAGACTCAATGAAAAGACAGAACCTAAGAATTATAGGCATAGAGGAAAGAGAAGACTCCCAACTCCAAGGTCCAGGAAACATGTTCAACAAAATCATAGAAGAAAACTTCCCAAACCTAAAGAAAGAGATGCCAATAAAATTCCAAGAGGCATACAGAACACCAAACAGATTAGATCAGAAAAGAAACTCCTCTCACCACATAATAATTGAAACTCCAAATGTACATATCAAAGAAAGAATATTAAAAGCAGTAAGAGAAAAAGATCAAGTAACATATAATAGCAGACCCATTAGAATTACACCTTATTTCTCCTCAGAAACTTTAAAAGCCTGAAGGGCTTGGGCAGATGTCCTATAAGCCCCGAGAGAACATAGGTGCACAGCCAGACTACTATACCCAGCAAAACTCTCTATCAACATAGATGGAGAAAACTAGATATTCCATGAGAAAATCAAATTTAAACCGTATCCACTCACAAATCCAGCCATACAGAAGATCTTAGAAGGAAAATTCAAACCCAGAGAAGATAACTACACCCAAGAAAACAGAGGAAACAAAAAACTCCACTGCAGCTAAACCAAAAGAAAAACAGAACCACCACCTACATCAAAATAATAGGAAATAACAACCTTTGGTCATTAATATCCATCAACATCAATGAACTTAACTCCACAATAAAAAGACACAGGCTTACAGATTGGATACATAAACAAGACCCATCATTTTTCTGCATACAAGAAATGCATCTCACTAACAAAGATAGATGCTACTTCATAGTAAAGGGTTTGGAAAAGGTTTTCCAAGCAAATGGACCCTGGTAGCAAGCTGGAGTAGCCATCAAACAAAATAGACTTCCAACTATGTTAATCAAAAAAGATAGAGAAGGGCATAACATATTCTTAAAGGAAATATTCATCAAGAGGACATCTCAATATTTAATATCTATGCCCCAAATACAAAGGCACCTACATTTGTAAAGGAAACTCTTGTAAAGCTTAAATCACACATCAATCCCCATACATTAGTAGGGGGAGACTTCAACACCCCATTCACAACAATGGACAGGTCACCAAGACAGAAACCAAAGAGAAAAATAATGAGTCTAACAGAGGTCATGAACCAAATGTACCTAACAGATAACTACAGAATGTTTTACTGAAACACAAAAGAATACACCTTGTTTTCAGCACTGCATGGAAACTTCTCCAAAATCGACCTTATAGTCAGACACAAAGCAAGCCTCAACAGATACAAGAAAATTGAAATAACTCCTTGTATCTTATCAGACAACCATGGAATAAAGCTGGACTTCAACAGCAAAAGAATCAACAGAGATCCTACACACATATGGAAATTGAAAAACTTACTGGATGACTACTGTGTCAGGAAAGAAATAAAGAAGGAAATCAAAGACTTCTTAAAATCTAACGAAAATGAAGGCGCAACATACCCAAACCTATGGGACACAATGAAAGCTGTGCTATGAGGAAAGTTCATAGCACTAAGTGCCTTCAAAAAGAGTAACAGCTTATATTAGCATTATATTAGCAAATTAACAGCTAAACTGGATGAATTGGAAAAAAAAAAAAAAAGAAGTAAACACTACCAAGAGGAACAGAAGGCAGGAGACCATCAAACTTAGGGTTGAAATCAACAACTTAGAAACAAAAAGAATAATACACAGAACCAATAAAACCAAGAGTTGGTTCTTTGAGAAAAATCAACAAAATAGACAAACCCTTAGCCAAATTAACTAAAAGGCAGAGGGAAAAAATCCAAATCAACAAAATCAGAATTGAAAAGGGAAACATAACAACAGATATTGAGGAAATCCAGAAAATCTTTAGGTCCTATTTTAAAAAATCTATACTCCACCAAATTTGAAAACCTAAGGAAATGGACAATTTTCTTAGTAGATTCCACCTTCTGAAGCTAAATCAAGATCAGGTTAACAGATTAAACAGTCCTATAATCCCTAAGGAAATAGAAACAATCATTAAAAATCTCCCAACCAAAAAACAATCCAGGGTCAGACAGTTTCAGCACAGAATTCTAGCAGACCTTCAAAAAAAAGCTAGTACCAGTGCTCTTCAAACTCTTCCACAAATTAGAATCACAAAGAAAGCTGCCAAGCTCATTCTGTGAGGCCACAGTCACCCTGATTACTAAACCACACAAAGACCCAACAAAGAAAGAGAACATCATGACAATCTCCCTCACGAACATAGATGCAAAAATACTTAATAAAATACTGGCAAACCAAGTCCAAAAACACATCAAAATTATCATAAATTATGATCAAGTAGTCTTCATCCCAGGAATGCACGGATGGTTCAACATACGAAAATCCATCAATATAATTCATCATATAAACAAGCTGAAAGGAAAAAAAAAAAAAAAACATGATTATCTCGCTAGATGTTGAAAAAGCATTTGACAAAATCCAACATCCCTTCATGCTAAAAGTCCTGGAGAGAATGGGCATACAAGGACCATACCTAGAAATAATAAAGGCGATATACAGCAAGCCAGTAGCCAACATCAAATTAAATGGAGAGATACTTGAAACATTTCCCCTAAACTCAGTGACAAGACAAGGATGTCCACTTTCACCATAAATGGGACCTCATGAAACTGAAAAGCTGTAAGGCAAAAGACACTGTCATTTGAACAAAACGGCAGCCTACAGAATGGGAAAAAAAAAATCTTCACCAATTCCACATCTGACAGAGGGGTAATATCCATAATTTACAAAGAACTCAAGAAATTAAATGCCAAGAAACCAAATAATCCAATCAAAAAATGGGGAACTGAACTAAACAGAGAATTCACAAGGAGGAATTCCTAATGGCTGAGAGACACTTGAAGAAATGCTCAGCGTCCTTAATCATCAGAGAAATGCAACTCAAGATGACTCTGAAATTCCATCTCACACCTGTCAGAATGGCTAAGATCAAAAGCTCATATGACAGCACATGCAGGCGAGGGTATGGAGAAAGGGGAACCATCCTCCATTTCTGGTGGGAGTGCAGGCTTGTGCAACCACTATGGAGGTCAGTCTGGCAATATCTTAGAAAATTTGAATAGGTCTGCCTTGGGACCCAGCCATACCACCTCTGGGCATACATCCAAATGATTCCTAACTGAATCACAGGGAAGTTTCCTCATCTATGTTCATAGAAGCCTTATTTGTAATAGCTAGAAAGTGGAAACAACCCAGATGTCCCTCAGCCAAAGAATGGATTAAAATCCTGTGGTACATCTACACAATGGAATACTACTCCTCTATCAGAAACAACGAAATCATGCAATTTGCAGCCAAATGGATGGAACTAGAGAAGCTTATCCTGAGTGAGCTAACCCAGACCCAGAAGGATGCACATGGCATATATTCACTTATAGTCGGATTTTAGTCATGTAGTGCAGGAAAACTATACTACACCCAATGCACCAAAGGAGGCATGAACATAGACTTTTTTCCTGTCAGTGAGACACTTTGCCCTACTGGTGCTGCCTTGTATGTCCCAGTGTATGAGGAGGCTCTTAGCCCTCATATGACTGCTGAACTGGGGCGGGAGGACTCTTATATCCACTGCAAAGGAGTGGGATGGAAGGGATAGGAGATAGAGGGTAGGAGGGCAGGACTGGGAATGGTGGAAAGAGGACAATGCAATGGAGATGTAACCTGAATTAATACATAAATTAATTAATTAATTAATTTAAAAAAGAAAAAGAAAAAAACATTTATTTTTACTTAAAACTTTCTTTTTTTTATATTCCAGTCTCCATTTCTGTCCCTCCCTCTTCCTAGTCTCACCCTCCCACCAACCTCCCCAACCCTCCCCCACCACCTAGTACCAGCCCAACCTGGAACATCAATCTGTATCTGGACTAAGTACCTCCTCCCTCCATCCAAGCACAACAAGGCAGCTTGTCAGGAACATGAGCTCCTGAGGGTGGCAACATCATCCAAGTCTGGGACAGATGCCATTTCAGTTGTGAGGGGATCCACTTGTGGACCAAGGAGCCCATCAGCTTCATATGTGTAATGGGCTTAGGGCCAGTCCCTGAAAGTTCTTTGCATGGTGGTTCAGTCTCTTAAGTCCTCTTGTGTCCGAGTTAATTGGACATGTGGGTCTTTTTGTGGAGTCCTTGATTCCTCTGGCTTCCTCAAATCCTCTCCCAACCCATTCTCAAGGCTCCCCGATCTTTACCTCATTTTCTGCTGGATAAAGTTTCTGAGAATGCTGCAATGCTGTGTTCCTGCTCAGATCCTTTCCTCCATCCATTTCTAATATCCACTTTATCTTTCATAGTTAAAGGGATTCAAGCATTATCTCTTGAGCCCTCCTTGATACTCAACTCTGGGCCTGTGGATTGTAGCATGATGATCCTGTATGTATTGGCTAATATCCATTTATTAGTGAGTGAATATCCTGTGTGTCTTTTTGTGTCTGAGTTACCTCACTCAGGATGATCTTTTCTGGTTCCATCCATTTGCCTGCAGATTTCATGATATCCTGTTTCTTATAGCAGAGTAGTATACCATTGTGTAGATGTACCACAATATTTTATCCATTCCTCAGTCACTTCTGACAGATAGCTAATATCCAAAATATATAAAGAACTCAAGAAACTAAACACCAACAAACCAAATAATCAAATCAAAAAATGGAGTACAGGGTTAAACCAAGAATTCACAAAAGAGGAACTTCTAATGGTGGAGAAGCACTTAAAGAAATGCTCAAGCCCCTTAGTCATAAGGGAAATGCAAATCAAAATGGCTTTGAGATTCCATCTTATACCCATTAGACTGGCTAAGATCAAAAACTCATGTGACTAACATGTTGGCGAGCATGTGGATCAAGGGGAAAATTTCTTCATTGTCGGTGAGAGTACAAACCTGTAAAACTCTTCTGGAAATCAGTCTGGTGCCTTCTAAGAAAATAGGGAATAGTTCTACTTCAAGACTCTAGTCACCTGTGACCATTGACTGTACTGCCTGGACAGGGAGCTGGGAATTGGAGAGACAAAGAACACAGAGAGGGACACCAAGTCAAGTCATATCTGATCAAGGTGTCAAACTTCACTAAATATCCAACTGCTTATATAGAGTGAGAACAAGTAGGGGTGGCAGAATCACACCTTCACCTCTTTACAAAATCAGACAAGTAGGAGTAGCAGAATCATCTCTTCACTTCATTACAGAACCAGACAAGTAGGAATGGGAGACTCACACCTGCACTTCATTACAGAATCAGACAACAAGTAGGACTGGGAGACTCACACCTGCATTTCATTACAGAATCAGACAACAAGTAGGAATGGGAGAATCACACCTTCACTTCATTACAGACCCAGACAACAAGTAGGAATGGGAGAATCACACCTTCACTTCATTACAGACCCAGACAACAAGTAGGAATGGGAGAATCACACCTTCACCTCATTACAGAATCAGACAACAAGTAGGATTGGCAGAATCACACCTCACTTCATTACAGAATCAGGAAAACACAGCATGTACCAGCTGCACAGAAAGTTCCAGGTAAAAGGCCAAATTGCATCACTCAGGGTCAGGTTAAGTGCTTAACAACAAATAAATCACGAAATGGCTGCTCTGTAAGGGGCTGCATCACAAGACCTAGCTATATCAGTACTGGACATATGCCCCAAACATGCATCATCAAATCACAACATTTCCTTAACTATGGTCATAGCAGCTTTCTTCATAATAGCCAGAAACTGAAAAAAAAAAAAAAAATGTTCTTTGAGGACATTCTTAAGAGTTTCAAAGGAGGACTTGGGAACTCCCATTTGGAGAGGCCCCTGGTAAAATCGACCCCAATACACAACAGGCAGAATCAGAGCCCACATGGCGATCACTCACTAGCCTTCTAGGCTCCCCACACTTCAGGAGGACCTTATAGCTATTTAGGAAACTTTGCGGGCTAGTTGAACTCTTAGCAAGGCAGAAACAGGGCGCACGGCGGGTGGTCCACAGCTGCTCGAGCCGCGGAGGACCCAAGAGAGAGGGAAGCTGGCAGGCAGGGCAGAAGCGCTAAACCAGCAGCAAAGCAGCCAGGGGGGAAGCAGGCACAGGAGGGCGGGGCGGAAGCTCCGCACACCCACGGCAAAGCAGCCAGGGAGGGAAGCCTGCACAGGCGGGCTGGATTGAGGCTACACGCGCCCGCGGCTGAGGAGCTGGGGCGGGAAGCCAGCACAGGCGGGCCGGGCTGAGGGGCCACACCTGTGGTGGAGGAGACTAGTAGGAAACCAGAAGCCAGGGGACCATAGCTGTATTCTGCAAAACACAGACATAGTAGGCGTGGAGCCAGGGCCTGTCAGTCTCCATGATGACAACCAAAGCCCATGGAATCTGTGCCTGGGCAAACAGGTCCATACCATCAGAACCATTACAGGCTGATCACTCAGTGTGAAACACAGAGAAGTCTGAATTGGGAGCAGTGAAACAATCCCGGACCATTACTCACTACCTGGGAATAGGCTGCACCAGCTCACAGTGCTTCAGGCTATTAGAACCACAGTGACCCTGAGATCCCACTGTAAGCAACGACAGATAGCCAAGAATTCGACTCCTACACCAAAGCATCCCCTGTGGATCCAAGCCCAGAAAACAACTAAAACAGACAGCTAAACACATCCATATGGCCAAAGGTCCAAGAAAAAAAAGAGAAATCAAGGAAATATGACTCCAACAACGTAAAATTATCCTAGCTCATCCAATTCGTATGACCTCACACCAACAGAAACACATGAAAACAATGACAATTCTGCATTATGGAAAGTGATAGAGTCCCTTCAAGAACAACTTAAATCTATGAAGGAATTCAAAGAAGCCACAATTTTACAAGTCAAAACAAGAAACAACACCATTTAAGAGCTCCAAGCCAAGGTGACCCAGCTTGAACAGGAAAAGGACAAAGCAATGAAAGATTTCCAGACAAAAACAAGCAAATTGGAGAAGGAAATGTACAGAACGAACAATACCATACAAGACATGAAAATAGAAATAGAAACAATAAAGAAAACACAGTCAGAGTTAAAAGAGGAAGTGGAAGCCGGGCAGTGGTGGCGCACGCCTTTAATCCCAGCACTTGGGAGGCAGAGGCAGGCGGATCTTTGTGAGTTCGAGGCCAGCCTGGTCTACAAAGTGAGTCCAGGACAGCCAGAGCTGTTATACAGAGAAACCCTGTCTCGAAAAAAAAAAAAAAAAAAAGAAAAAGAAAAAGAGGAAGTGGAGAATCAAGGGAAGAGAACAGGAACTACGGATGTGAGTATCAAAAATAGGATGCAAGAGATGGAAGACAGGATCTCAGGCATGGAAGATTTGATGGAAGAAATCAGTACAACATCAAGAGAAAATGAAAAGGCTAAAAAAAAAAAAAAAAAAAAAACTCTCACCCACAACATCCAAGAAATCAAGGACTCAATGAAAAGACGGAACCTAAGAATTACAGGCATAGAGGAAAGAGAAGACTCCGGACTCCAAAGTCCAGGAAATATCTTCAACAAAATCATAGAAGAAAACTTCCCAAACCTGAAAAAAGAGATGCCAATAAAAATCCAAGAGGCTTACAGAACACCAAACAGATTAGACCAGAAAAGAAACTCCTCTCGCCACATAAATAACTGAAACACCAAATGTACAGAACAAAGAAAGAATATTAAAAGCTGTAAGAGAAAAAGGTCAAGTCACATACAATGGCAGACCCATCAGAATTACACCTGACTTCTCCCCAGAAACGTTAAAAGCTAGAAGGGCCTGGTCAGATATACTACAAGTCCTGAGAGATCATAGGTGCCCAGCAAGAATACTTTACCCAGCAAAACTCTCTATCAACATAGATGGAGAAAACAAGATATTCCATGACAAAATCAAATTTAAACAATATCTACCCACAAACCCAGCCCTACAGAAAATCCTAGAAGGAAAATTCCAACCCAGAGAAGAAAACTCCACCCAAGAAAACAAAGGGAATAGAAAACCCCTCAGCAACTAAACCAAAAGAGGCATAGGACCACCACCTATACCAAACTAATGGGAAATAACATCCCCAGGTCACTAATATCCATCAACATCAATGGACTCAACTCCCCAATAAAAAGACATAGGTTTACAGAGTGGATCCGCAAGCAAGACCCTTCCTTATGCTGTATACAAGAGACACATCTAACTACGAAAAATAGACACTGCCTCAGAGTAAAGGGCTGGGAAAAGGTTTTCCAAGCAAATGGACCCAGGAAGCAAGCTGGAGTAGCCATCCTAATATCAAACAAAACAGACTTCCAACTGAAGTAAATGAAGAAAGACAAAGAAGGGCACTATATACTCATTAAAGGGAATATTCATCAAGAGGAAATCTCAATACTGAACATCTATGCCCCAAATACAAAGGCACCTACTTTCGTAAAAGAAACACTTCTAAAACTTAAAGCGCACGTCGATCACAACACATTAGTAGTGGGAGACTTCAACACCCCACTCACAGCAAAGGACAGATCATCAAGACAGAAGACAAACAGAGAAATATTGAGTCTAACAGAGATCATGAAACAAATGGACCTAACAGATATCTACAGAACGTTTCACCCAAACACAAAGGAATACACCTTTTTCTCAGCACCTCACGGAACCTTCTCCAAAATCAACCACATATTTGGACACAAAGATAGTCTCAATATATACAAGAAAATTGAAATAGCACCTTGTATTTTATCAGACCACCACGGAATAAAGCTGGTCTTCAACAGCAAAAGAATCAACAGAAAGCCTACACACACATGGAAATTGAACAGCTCCTTACTGGATGACCACTGGGTCAGGGAAGAAATAAAGAAGGAAATCAAAGACTTCTTAAAATCCAACGAAAATGAAGGCACAACATATCCAAACCTATGTGATACAATGAAAGCTGTGCTACGAGGAAAGTTCATAGCACTAAGTGCTTTCAAAAAGAAAATTGTGACAGCTCATATTAGTGAACTAACAGCTACGATGGGTGAATTGGAAAAAAAAGAAGCAAACACTCCCAAGAGGAGCAGAAGGCAGGGAATCATCAAAATTAGGGCTGAAATCAACAACTTAGAATCAAAAAGAACTACACAAAGAATCAGTGAAACCAAGAGTTGGTTCTTCGAGAAAATAAAAAAAAAAATAGACAAACCCCTAGCCAAATTAACTAAAAGGCAAAGGGAATGAACCCAAATCAACAAAATCAGAAATGAAAGGGGAGAAATAACAACAGCCATTGAGGAGATCCAGAAAAATTCAGGTTCTACTTTAAAAATCTATATTCCACCAAATTTGAAAACCTAAGCGAAATGGAAAATTTCCTCGATAGATTCCACCTACCAAAACTAAATCAAAATCAGATTAACAGCTTAAACAGCCCAATAACCCCTAAGGAAATAGAAACAGTTATTAATTATCTCCCAACCAAAAAAAAAAGCCCAGGGCCTGACGGCTTTAGCACGGAATTCTATTGGACCTTCAAAGAGGAACTAACACCATTACTCTTCAAACTATTCCACCACATAGAAGCAGAAAGAACACTGCCAAACTCATTCTATGAGGCCACTGTCACTCGGATTCCTAAACCACACAAAGACCCAACAAAGAAAGAGAACTTCAGACCAATCTCCCTCATGAACATAGAAGCAAAAATACTTAATAAATTACTAGAAAACCGAATTCAAAATCACATCAAAAGTATCATACATCATGATCAAGTAGCTTCATCCCAGGAATGCAGGGATGTTTCAATATACGAAAGTCTATCAATGTAATTCACCATATAAACAAGATGAAAGAAAAATACCATATGATAATCTCGCTAGATGCAGCAAAAGCATTTGACAAAATCCAACACCCCTTCATGGTAGAAGTTCTGGAGAGAACGGGCCTACAAGGACCATACCTAGAAATAATAAAGGCAATATACAGCAAGCCAGTAGCCAACATCAAATTAAATGGAGAGAAGCTTGAAGCATTTCCTCTAAACTCAGGGACAAGACAAGGATGTCCACTCTCACCATATCTCTTCAATATAGTACTTGAAGTTCTTGCTAGAGCAATAAGACAACTAAAGGAGATCAAAGGGATAAATATTGGAAACGAAGAAGTCAAATTATCCCTATTTGCAGGTGATATGTTAGTATATATAAGCGACCCCAAAAACTCCACCAAAGAACTCTTACAGCTGATCAACAACTTCAGCAAGGTGGCTGGATACAAAATTAACTCAAAAAAATCACAAGCCCTTCTTTACACAACAAACAAATATACCGAGAAAGAAATAAGAGAAACAACCCCCTTCACAATAGCCACAAATAATATAAAATACCTGGGGGTAACTCTAACCAAGCAAGTAAAGGACCTATACAACAAGAACTTCAAGCCCCTGAAGAAAGAAATGGAAGAGGCCTTTAGAAGATAGAAAGATCTCCCATGCTCATGGATAGGTAGGATCAACGTAATAAAAATGGCTATCCTACCAAAAGCACTATATAGATTCTATGCAATTCCTATCAAAATACCAACACAATTCTTTATAGACCTGGAAAGAGCTATTCTCAACTTCATATAGAACAACAAAAAGCCCAGAATAGCTAAATCAATTCTGTACAGTAAAAAAGCATATGAAGGTATCACTATCCCAGATTTCAAGCTGTACTACAGAGCAATAGTAATAAAAACAGCATTGTACTGGTCTAGAAACCGACCAGTGGATCAATGGAATTGAACTGAAGACCCAAACATGGACCCACACACCTATGGCCAACTAATCTTTGACAAAGAAGCCAAAACAGCACAATGAAAGAAGGACAGCATCTTCAACAAATGGTGCTGGTCCAACTGGATGTCCACTTGCAAAAGAATGAAATTAGACCCATACATATCACCTTGTACAAAACTTAAATCCAAGTTGATCAAAGACCTTAACATAAGGCCGGCCACACTAAATATACTAGAAGAAAAAGTAGGAGAAACCCTCGAACTCATTGGCACTGATGACAACTTCCTGAATAGAACACCAACAGCTCAGGACCTGAGAACAACAATCAATAAATGGGACCTCATGAAACTGAAAAGCTTCTGTAAGGCAAAAGACACTGTCATTCGAACAAAACGGCAACCAACAGACTGGGAGAAAATCTTCACCAACCCCACATCTGATAGAGGGCTATTATCTAAAATCTACAAAGAACTCAAGAAACTAAATGCCAAGAAACCAAATAATCCAATCAAAAAAAAAAAAAATGGGAGATGGAGCTAGAGAATTCACAAAGGAGGAATCCCTAATGGCCGAGAGACACCTGAAGAAATGCTCAACATCCTTAATCATCAGAGAAATACAACTCAAGATGACTCTGAGATTCCACCTCACACCTGTCAGAATGGCTAAGATAAAGAGCTCAAATGACAGCACATGCTGGCGAGGGTGTGGAGAAAGGGGAACCCTACTCCATTGCTGGTGGGAGTGCAGGCTTGTGCAACCACTATGGAGGTCAGTGTGGCGATATCTTAGAAATCTTGGAATAACTTTGCCTCAGGACCCAGCCATACAACTTCTGGGTATAAACCCAAACGACTCCTCATGGAGTCATAGGGAACTCTCCTCATCTATGTTCATAGCAGCCTTATTTGTAATAGCTAGAAATTGGAAACAACCCAGATGTCCCTCAACTGAAGAATGGATTTAAAAACTCATACATCTATACAATGGAATATTACTCAGCTATCAGAAACAATGAAATCATGCAATTTGCAACGAAATGGATGGAACTAGAGAAGCTCATCCTGAGTGAGCTAACCCAGACTCAGAAGGATGCACATGGCATCTATTCACTTATACTAGGATTTTAGCTATATAGTACAGGATATCTGTACTACAACCAACACACCAAAAGGAACATGGACATAGACTTTTTTTTCTTTTCTTTTTTCTTTTTCCTCTCTTTTTTGTTGTTTTTCTTTGTTTTGTGGGTTTATGTGTTTGTTGGTCTTTTTTTTAGTTTTCCCCCCATAGCAAGGAGACACCTTTCACTGGCGGTACTGCCTCGTAGGCCCCTGGTGTATGAAGAGGCTTTTGGTCCTCATATGACTCCTGAGCTGTGGTGAGGGACTGCTGTGCAGGGACACTCCACCCCAGAGGAACAAGACGGAAGGTTTAGGGGGTAGAAGATTGGAGGGTGGGGCTGGGAATCAGGAAAAGAGGACAATATGATAGGGATGTAATCTGAAGCAACAAACAAATAAATTTATTAATTAAAAAAAGCAGGTAACAATGTTAAAACACTGTAAATAAAATAAAGTTTACAGCCGTTCAACCTAGTTTTATAAACCTCCAAGAGTCGAAAAAACTTAGAGCTAAGGTAATATATATGAAAAATGTGGCATTAACCCATGCCTTTAACTTCAGCCCAGACGGGAGGAGCACTGTAGAATTAGTGGTCTTATAAATTCTAGAGTTAAACGGAACAGGGTGGTGAGGGTACACACCCTTAATCCCATCATTCAAGATGAGTACACCCTTAATCCCAACACACTAGAGACAGAAACAAGCAGATCTCAGAGCTCAAAGTCAGCCTGATACAAAACAAACTCTAAATAAAGAAAAACTTCGATCCAGGGGTGGTGGAACACATCTTTAATCCCTTAAGATGGGAACCACAGGTCTTTGATCCCAGTAGTTAGAATGCAGAGACACGCACATGGATTTGGCAGGACCTAAGTTTAAAAGCTACTTACAAAAGGCCTGCTCAATACAAACAAATTGTCCTTTGAGATCTTAAAATATATACACCAAAGCTGGTTTAGCTCCAAAATAACAAAATAAATTCTTCTTTAACCCAGATTGAAAGAAAATACTTTATATATCGTCAAAAAACCAAATTTGCTTCAGGAGAAATATTACCTAACACCCCCCCCCAAAAAAAAGAGGATAATTGTCCCAGAGTTAGGATTAGGGCAGGGCTCTGTTCTTATCTTTCCAGGAGATTCAAAGCAACCATTCAAGGAACCCAGGGACAACTGGACAACGGGAACCTCAGCAGAAAACAGAATCAGACACCAAAGAAGACGAGTGACCCAGAATATCCAGCCTTACAGACTCCCTCAATAGCTGTTTCCATCAAAAGTCTACAACCACAACAACTCAAAATCGCTAAGACCATTCAGCTCTACACACTGCCCCAGCCAGAACTTCAGTAAAGCCTGGAAGATCAGCTTTTGCCTACAAACTCCTTAGGACATCTAAACAGCTGAGCACAGAAGGACTGAACATAAAAGGATTGTACTAACATTTTTAACCATTTTTCCACACTGGTTCGGGCCCCAAACAGGTTTACTACGACCCAAATCAGCAGGAAATCATTTTAAATGAGCGACGTCCCATGCCCAGAGGGTGGGGAGGGTGTTTCTCCGCCCCCCTTTTGGTTATTTGAAGGATAACTGAAAACTCTGTTATTTAGGGGAAGAGATTACAAGCTGTTAAATGGTCTTGTTAAATGGGTTTTGGAGGTTAGACCCAAGGACTTCCTTCTTTTCCTTTTCTGTATCCTTCTTTCTCTCCTATGTAGGAGTACATGGACTTGAGGAAAATGAGACATAGACGTAGTACGGGAAGGACCAAGAAGAAGGGACAGATTATTGAATATGCCCTTATACCTTTGTATATTGATACAAAATTAGTACTATATTTGGCTAAAGTGGTATTGACCATTGTTTATTGTGCAAAATTAAGATTGTATTGTACTACATCGGTATTGATCTTTGTATATTGATACAAAATTAAGATTATTGTTGGCCACAATGGTATTGACCCTGGTATATTGACGTAATATTAAGATTGTGTTGGGCTACATAGGCATTGATCTTTGTATATTGATACAAAATTAAGAGTATATTTAGCCACATTTAAATAGTTCTTTGTATATTGATACAAAATTAAAGGTAACGCTTCCTACTGGCATTGTACCTAGAGATACTTAAAAATGAAATGTGAAGCTCTGGCCTCTTGATACCAACCGTCTAAAACTGTTTAGGATAGTTAAGATAAACAAACTCCTAGTCATGTAAGCATGTCACTTTGTTAGCTACTATGACAGTCTATCACAGATATTCTTTAAGCTACTCAGAAATCAAGTTGTTAAGAGACAAGCAACATTTGCTTATCTAAATACAAGAGATAGATAGGGCATCTTCAAAAACCCCAAGAGATCTTCAGAACATGACATTCAAAGATGTTGTCTTAAATTAAGATTTTTTTAATATTGAGACATATCAGCTCCTGACAGCATCCCTATTCTACTCCAAGTAGAAGAAAAGCATCGAAGAATCTCCAGTGTGAGATGGTTGAATCAGTGGCAAGCCTATCTCTTGGCATGAAAAAACTCCTTGCTTCAACTGCAGACCGATTGCTGTCCAAAAAGGACAAAACTTGGTATCAGGGAAGTCGACAGCCTAGCTCTGCCAAGACAGGGTAGGTAAGTCCTTCATAATCCCTGCTCTACAATAAATGTCTGTCAGAGAAACAGGACCAAAAGGCTGAAGACTGATGCTGGAATGTATGGAGAGAAAATGGGAGCTGTCCAGGCAGTCACTGGTATGTCATTTCTTAGTTTTGGAAGCTGCAGGCCCTACACTTCCTATATAATCAGATATATTTATCCCTCTCAGGTCTCTGAGGTGGTTGAAGAATAGACAGCTAGAGTCTCATAGTTAAATTTTGAGTTGTTTAGGAATCAAGAGGGCGTTCTAGATCTAAGAAGATATTTTTAATAGTGATGCAAGTTAGTATGAAAGCTGAGTCAGTTATAGAACTTTAAACTCATGGAGATGTTTAGATTGTAGAATGTTAAAGTCAGGTACCAAATGCATATGGACTGGACATTGGGAATGTATGCTAAGCCATATAACCCTCAGGGGCCAAATATGTATGAACTAGACTTTGTGAATGTATACTGGGCCATTTAACTCTCATAAATGTGGAATATTAAAAAAAATAAAAATAAAAATAAAAACACACAAACAAAGCATAATGTTTAGTTTAGCAATGCTAAGAGAAGCAAGTTTGCAAAAGACTTTAAGTGAGGGCATGACAGTGAAGGAGAGTGGTGGGTACTGTTTGCTCACAAATTAGTGATAAAAAGACAAATGTTGGTTTGAAACATAACACTGAACTAAGGTTGACTCTTTCCGCATGTAGGGTGTAGTTTATATAAAGTATAAAACTCTAAATTGATACTTGTGAGCAAATGGCCCTTTGCAGTCTGAGTGGAAGGTAGCCAGGTACACCCCAGGAGACAATAGAAACTTTGATTTTTCCCATAGAACTAAGAATAGATTAGCATACTTGGGCCAGGGGTAAGGGGGAGAATTAATTGTGAAATGGTGCTAGAAAGGTAGATGAGGCTCAGCTTCAGAAGATGTGTGTTTGTCAGTTTAAGGAGTCTGGACTTTATCCTGCAGGCTCTTGGGAACTATGTAAGAATGTTAAGTAGAATCATCTTCACGCTTCTTCATTGATTCATTGCTGCATGCCAGTTACTTTCCCTATTAAAGGAAGTGTTAATAACATTAAAAAAAAGAGTTTCAAAGGATAATATGTTATCATTATGGCATGGCATTTTTAACAGGGGAGGAATGATGTTGGAGAAGTAACTGTGAGCTCACATCTGATTTGCAAGTTGTGGAACATTCAAGGAAGAGAGAGAGACATGATGGGGAGGAAGAGAAAGAGGGAAGGAGGGAGAGAGAGAAAGAGAGAAAGCAAGACTGGACTTGATGTGGGCATTTGAAACCTCAAATCCACCCCAGTGACACATATCCTCCAATATGCTCATACCTCGCAATCCTTCCTAAACAGTCCACCAACTAAAAAACAAACATTCAAATATATGAGTGAGTTTATAGTGGCCATTCTTATCCATCATATTTATTCTTAGAAAGTTTCTTTCTGTTAAAAGTCAATGGGATCATTAAACCTCATTCAGATATAATGGAAACCATACCATAACAAGTTCATATATATTGAAAGGAATATTTTTATAAATGTTCACACCCACTGACCTTTTTAAATGATACTGAATAAAGAAATGATGTCAGTCAAGAACCCTGGATATTATTTCAGATTTAGTACATTTTAGAGTTTATTAAAATAAACAGCAAAATCTTTTAGGATTTTCCATTGAATACTTTTTTTTTTAACCTTACATCAGTATATTATACCCCAAGATAAGATAAAGAGGACCTGCATGTCAACAAACATTTGGAATTGTATCTGAACCCTCACTAGGACCAAACAAAAATGAATTGAAGAATCTGAGGACACACGACTTTGCAGACCTCTGATATCCAGCATGCTTGACATATAATTAATTTTGTGTAAGTTTAATGATTTATCTGCCAAATCAATTTATTGGACAAAAATCAACAACCTAAATGAAACAAAGTATATTTGTAGTTGTAAAGAAACTTTGGGCAGATTCTTTATAACATGAGAATTAATCTTTAGAGGATGATTAGCTGCTACAAATCATTAGAATATGTATTAAAATTAATATTATGCCAAATAAGTAAAATATAAAAAATTGAGCCAGAAAGAGAGAGTACTTCACCCTGTTGCATGTGAAGATAACACGTTAACCTCTGGGGACTTCAAGTTGCACCTACACATATTTTCCTGTTCCAGTAAGAGACTTGTATACAAATGTATAAAACAATCATATATCACATGGAGCCTCGTGAGAAGATATGTAGAGTTGAGGTGGAATGAAGAGTCATTAATTTGCACTGTTATTTCTATATAGTTGTGGTCATGGTTAAGAGCAGTTCAATTTGCAACATCTCATCAATTTTCTAGTTCTACAATCTGATTCCTTATTTATAAAATGTCTTCATGTAATCATAGTGAGCATCATTGAACACTTTTCCATAATTTTTTTCTCTTTTCTCTTTTGTTTTTGTTTCAGACTCCAGAATTTACTTTTCTAATTATTGTGAATTTCAGGAATTATGTCTTCCTACCTAATGAGAAATTAGAACATGTATAATGTGTTAGCTATGATCTTTGACTAAAATTTGAAGTCTATGAGGCACAGACAAATGTATATGAACTTTACTTTTAATGTTGAAGCATAGAAACACCCTAACACTATCCCTCTTCAGTTTGCATCCTTGTCTCTAAAAACAAGTGAGTGGGAAAATATCCATGTAAAACATATTTTTTATGAAATAAGTAAGTACAGGATTAACCAATCATAAAAGAAAAATCACCAAGACTTCCTTGGTTTTGTTCAACTCTGTCACCATCGAACTGCTGCAAACACTTACCCGCTGTTCTGTCACACTGCCATTGGCTTCCTGTGCTTCCTTCCATTCCTCTCTTTTGTTCAGATATTCAAAGGTTTTGGATAATTAATCACATGGAACTATTTTAAATATGTCTTTGCCCCAAGAGGCCTTTCAAATAATTAGCCTCTTTTCAAGTCTTCAGAAATGTAACACATTATGCATGATCATAAAGTCTTTAAATTCCTTGAGGTTTTTTTTTTCTCATCTACATTAGCTCAATCTTTCTTCATTCTCAACTGTTGAATAAATCATAGACAGAAGATGGCACTATTTCTTCATTGTTCATTATATTTAAACTATATATGAATGTGTGTGTGTGACTTTTTAAATGCTATCTGCATAGAAAATGTGGTCTCCCTATATACATATATATATATATATATATATATATATTGAAGGAAATCAATATGGTCTAAAGCATACTTAAATTACATACTCTAATATAAACATTTAAATTTAAGCATTAAAATCCAAACAGTGAAATGTACTTACTTACAATTTCAGGGACAGCTCATTTTAGAGCACGCCACTAATTATCCATAAACACATTGTGATCTTTGTTAAGGGAAGGAAGTGACTGGAGTGGATGAAGCACTTACTTGTATATTGTGTTTTTTCTTGCTTTCAGAAGTTGTAAGACTAAGTCTATCTGAGTCTATATAAAACCATATGCAAAAGTGAGCTAATAATAGTTGTTCTGTTTTGAGAACAAAATGAAAATAGAGTAAGTGTTCAGCCTACAGGTTTTTTTTTGTTTTGTTTTTGTTTGTTTTTTTGTTTGTTTGTTTGTTTGTTTTTAGTATGCTTTAGTAAGGGAGTTCTTTTTCTCCATCAGTTGAGGAATTAAAAAAGGAAAATGGCTCATTGCAGGGTGGAAATGCTTTTTATTGGCAAGTATTGCAGGCTGCTTCAGCAGAGAAGGGCTGGAGAACCATGACACAGCTGATATATAGATAGGTTGGGTTTCATAGAGTATTCCAACTGGTGAGTTCTACCTTCCCATTTTCCGCTGGTCTAAAGGTTCCTGTGTACCTATTCTGTACCAGGAATTGGAGCTCTATTTCCTTCTAATGAGGGGGAAGCTATTGAATTATTTACCAGAGTGGACTCCCTAGCCTCTTCTGCTCTTTGTGTTGTAATAGGTAGAGCAAATCCACCAGATATGAAAGGAGATGGGCTTACTTTTGAGAAAAATTAAAAAATTATGGTTGAGAGAGAAAGAACATAAAAGGATATGAAAATTTACTGGTTTTGGGGGTAAAACACTATAACTGGAGGATAGGGGGGCATATTCTTCCATCCTAAAGTTCTGTGGACTTAAAAAATGTAAAATTTACAGGAACAAAGAAAAATGTATTTCTAACTAATTATATTAGCACCATGTATTATGATAACTAATATTGAATCCAACATTAGAAATGTTACTTAAGGCCTTAGAAAACAAGTTATGTTGGGATATTGAACCACTAAGGAGTTAAAAAACAGGAAACTTACTTAGTTAACAATAGAGCAACTATCTAAATAGACATTATTCAAGAAGACATGGAGGTGTTCTGAAATACTGGAAAGTGGCCAACATTAGTTTTCATCAGAAAAGCAGAAACTAAAATCACAATGAGATGTCAATACACATGTAAGGGTAACTACTATAAAAAGAGAAAAGATAACATATATTAAAGATGATGTAGGAAAAGCAAATACTTTGTTGTCTTTTGTTGAAAATAGACTTTTATATGCTATATTCTGATTATAGATTAAACTATTGATGAGCATAAAAATACGTACAACCTCATGAGAAACAGCTGCAATATTCACTGTAGTTATGTTTGAAATAGCTTTAAAAGTACACAGAAAATAGTCTCTCTAGAAGATAAAAATCTTACTACCCTTTAATAAAAACTGGAGGAATCCTAAATGATGGATGATCCCAGAGAATATTACACTAAGTGAAATAAACTCAAAACTAAAATTATTGGACATCCTATGTTGCATGTGAAATTCAAAAGAATAGTGCAGAAAAGACTCCAGAAAGAAGTCATAATACCATAATTGAAAGTGAGCAATAGAGAAATATTCCATGTCCAAAAATTTCCACAAAAAGAAGCACATCTTTACAGTATAATAACTTGAATATAGTTAAGAACAAGGTATCTTTGAAAACTGATCAGAACACATGTTAAAAATACTTACCATGTACATAATTTATAAATTTTCATGTTTTAGACATATTAAGTATCTTAATTTAATAAGGTACACATCAAATTATCATGTTTTATACTATAAGGACATTCTGGCCTGGCCCAATAAAAATAAAAACTACTAAACAGGTAAATTAATGAGGTGTGCATTTCTTTTCAAAGTCTGTGCAGCATATATTTTATCAACAAAAATTTACATTAGATAGAATATTTTACTAAAAATTGTTCATTTAAAAATCACTAAGTGAAAATATGTTGATTTAATAAAATAACACAACCTTGAATTATTTTTCTTGCATTAGATCCTTGCAAACAGATTTTCAAAATGGTGACATTTCAGAAGCAATGAAAAACATAAAACCAAAAACAAACAGCAACAACAAAACCCAAATTATCTTGGCATAGGAAACTGGTTGGTTTATAAAGTGCTTCTATCACTTGTGTAACACTCTAAGCTTGGACCCTCAGCTCCAGCATAGAAGCTGGGAGATGGAAGAAGGTACAACCAAGAAAGCTCCTGGGCTAGCTGGGCACCTACTTGGTAAAGTTGTAGGCCAATTATATACCCTATCTCAAACAATAAATGGAATATGTTTTCATGCAGGCTAAATACTAAGCTTAGACCTCAAGAAAAGCTGAGTGGGTGTTCCCTGATGGAATCATACTAGCTATACTACAACCCTGAACCTCGGTGTATTTTTTAGGTATTACTATAGGGGCAAGTGTTAGCAAGTTACAATATAGGAGGTCTGTGTAGGCAAGCAGTCTCAGGCTGTAAACATCCAGAAGGAAAACATTTGAAATTGTTAGCATTCATTACAAACTTCTCTCTCACACATATTCAGACCCCCAGCCAGAAAGCAGCGATAATTCTCATGGCTCCAAACACTTGGAGCCCTTAACATGGCCATGACCCTGTCAACAATACATTCATTCAAAAATTGATTCACTTAAGGCTTTTTCTGTTGCCTACACAATACACACGTTTGTTCTCTGGATCAGAGGTATAGAGTGTATATAATTTGAGATTACAGCTATGCCTTAGCTTAGGTTGTAAGAGCTGATTACATGGGAAATTCAAGGCAAGTAAGGTGATAAATATATTGTTCTTTTAAAGGAAAGTTATAACCTGGCTGAGTACATGACAGAGTATCAGTCTTAAGTGACCTCAAAGTGTATTAATAATTCAGGCTGTGAGATTAAGCAAAATTTCTAGTCTCTTAGAATCTAAGAGATATTGGTATAATAATCCCTCTGGACAGAGGAATGTGTCTGAGGACCTTTGTGAGATTTTTCTACTGACTCCAAACATACCTTACCCACTGCATAAAAGCAAACACATTTTGTTGCAGCACCAAAACACATTTAATATCTGAATGTTATTATACATTGTTACAAAGCTGTGGACTACAATGATGAATAATAACTTTCCCTTTGTGTAAAGTTATATACTACTTGGTTGCTTAATTTCAGAGTGTTAATGTTACCATACTAACAATACATATAAGAACCAATATGTGAAAACTTCAATATATGAAGATAAGCCCAAATAGCCACAAATTAAATATTGTATCATGAAAGAATTGAACTTCCTGGAAAATGCAAGAAATATTAAGTACTTCAATAAATAATGCTATCTTTATTTTTAAATATCAAGTCAACCTCAAGCAACATGAAAAGTCCATCAAAACTTTTAGTAGTCCTAATCTAGATATAACCTTGGGCAAACATCTGGTTGTATACAAGAACTTCTAAAATTTTATTTTTTTTAATAATTATAATTCATTGTATGTATCTGTCTTAGGCAATGTCTATTCATCTGTTTTACTTTTTATAGCACATGTCCAATGTTTATATGTGACTACCAATTATTTAGAACAGAGATTTTACATTCATGTTTTCCTATCAGGGGTATTCATCCCAGCTCCAAAAACTTAGTATTCTTAATATTTAATTTTGGGATAAATGTTACTTTGGTTGGTGATTAGTCAGTGTTCTCTGTTCATACATAAACAATAAGTTACATATGTATATAAACACACATGTAGCTGCATTAGAATTGATTTTTATTGTAAATAATATACTGTGATTATATATTTCATCTTAGATATCTACTACTATATATTCTGTAGGTGAATACCTACAGAGATATCCACCAAACTACTACAGTTGATGTTATAGTTTGGTGGTTACCTGTGAAAGGGTTCTAGGCCCATCTGTTTCAGAGCAAAAATTTGAACAGGAGCAAATAATATAGAAAAAAAAGTAGGATACTTTAAAAGGAAAGATACATTTCCATAGAATAAAGTGGTTCAGAAAACTAAGAGATTTTTGTACCACTAACATACATGCTGTATGAAAGATCAAGTTTTGTGTCACAGAGCATGGACTTTGAGCTCATTTGCAGAATAGGTTTTCCCCTGCATGGTATGTTACTGTAAGTTCTTATATGTTATATCCTAAAAGCATCTTCAATCTCCATTAATAGGTGTCTATTCTAACATTTGTATAATCCATACCTCACCTTTGGACAGTTCATATATTCTAGAGTGACAGCTATTTCATGACCAGATTTAGTTAACTTTTGAATGGGTGTGGTTAGTCCAAGTTTTTTCTTTCATTTTTTTGTCATAACATTTTTCATAAGTCAAAATTTCAGGAAATACTGGCTGGAGTAGGCTGAAGTAGAAAAGAATATGTACAAAGGCTCCATATTCTCCAAACCCAGTGCCAATGTTAAAACAGATAAACAGATGGGGAGGGTACAGACAGAGGCTGTATAAATCTGATGGTCCTGGGTCATATAGGCTCTATTTATAAATATGTTATTGTTTTATTATGGAGATGGCATTAGAGAATTTTAAAGAGAGAAGCAATATATTTCTTAGAGAAAGGCCAGCAGGCCTAGAGGATTTTTGCTTGCTGGTAGACCACTGTAATGCTCCAATGAGAAGTCTTGTTTTGTAAATGAAATGAAATGAGAGGTATTAGATAATTAAAGTAACCAGACACTCAATTGTTCAGTTACATTCATTAAAAAAAAAAGTCATAAATAAAGCAACACAGCTCCTTTCCCTCTGTGCTTCTATTATAGTCATTGTGGATGAGACATATGACAAAATCAAGAAAACGGTAAAATAAAACAACAAAAAAGCAAAATGGACTGTACCACAAGCATTTCTACTTCAAAGTATACACAAAGTATACATACAGAATCAAATTTTCAATGAATATATCCCTTCGAACCAGCAAACACATTATACAGATTTTGTAATAAATAAGCAGAGGTTTGCTTAAGGACAGAGGCAAGCATTTTTCAGCTTCTGATAAGGCTGTTTTGCTCAGTGTTCTATTCCCCTGAAGAGACACCATGACTACAGCAACTTTCACAAAGGAAAGCATTTAACCGAGACTGGTTTACAGTTTCAGAGGCTTAGTCCATTATCATCATGGCAGGAAGATAGCAGCACACAGGCAGACAGGGTTCTGGAGTAACTGACAGCTACATCCTGATTCTCAGGCAGTAAGAAGGGAGTGACACTGCACCTAGCTTCAGTTTTTGAAACATCGAAGGCCACCCCAGTGGCAAATTTCTGCCAAAAGACCACACCTACTCCGAAAGGGCCTTCCTTACCTTCTATGACTTCTCAGGTATTGCCACTCCCTGATGCTAAGCATTCAAATATATGACGTTATGGGGGACATTGTTTGTTTGTTTTGTTGTTGTTTACTTATTACTTCAAAAGTTACATCTCCATCACAGTCCCCTCTCTGCACCCCTCCCAGTCTCACCCTCCCACCCACCACCCCCTCTCACCTATTCTACTCCTCTCGAGTGGGTTGCCCCTACATATCAGCCCCTCTCAGTTCAACAGTCATATGACTGTTAAGAGTTTCCTCTTGCACTGGGGGCCTATATGGCAACTCTATTAGGGCAAAGTGTCCCACTAACAGGTAACAAGGTCTGTGTTCTTGCTCCTTTTGATGTGTTGTTTGTAGGATCATTATCCTGTACTATATGGCTAAAATCCAATTATAAGTGAATAGATTCAATGTGCATCCTTCTGAGTCTGGGTTAGCTCACTCAGGATGAGCTTTTCTACTTCCATCCATTTGGCTGTGATTTGCATGATTCTTTTTTATTGTTTATTTATTTATTGATCTATTTAGTTTTTTAAATTATAATGTTTATTTATTACATCAAGTTACATCTCCATCACAGTGTCCTCTTTCTACCCCTCCCAGTTCTACCTTCCTATCCTCTCTTCCCTCTTCCACCCATCCCACTCCTCCGATGTGAGTGTCCCTACAAATCAGCCCCTCTCAGTTCAACAGTCATATGAGGGCTAAGAGCTTTCTCTTGTACTGGGGCCTACATGGTAGCACCCCTAGGGCAAATTGTCCCATTGATAGGTAATAAAGTCTATGTTCCTCATCTTTCTGGTGTATTGGTTGTAGGATAGTTATCCTATACTATATGGCTAAAATCCAATTAAAAGTGAGTACATGCCATGTGCATCTTTCTGAGTCTGGGTTAGCTCACTCAGAATGAGCTTTTCTAGTTCCATCCATTTGGCTTAGAATTTCATGATTTCCTTGTTTCTGATAGCTGAGTAGTATTCCATTGTGTAAATGTACCACAATTTTTTTTTATTCCATCTGCCAGTTGAGGGACATCTGGGTTGTTTCCAGTTTCTAGCAATTACAAATAAGGTTGCTATGACCATAGATGAGAATATGTCCTTGTGGTTTGGTGAGGAATCATTTGGGCATGATTCTGCTTTTTTTTTTTTCAAATTAAGTTATTTATTTACCTTACATCCCGATTACAGCTTCCCTTCCCTCTACTCCTCCTAGTCCCTTCTTTCACCCCTTCCCCACTTTCCCCCATTCAGCCTTCTACTTATTCTTAGAAAAGGAGAGTCCTCTCATAGTTATCACCCAGCTGTGAAATATCAAGTAACAGTAAGACTAGATGTGTCTTCTTCTATAGAGGATAGACAAAGCAACCCAGTTAAGGGAAAGGGATCTATAGGCAGGCAATGAGGTCAGAGACAGACCCTACTCCAGCTTTAGGAGTTTCACAAGAAGACCCAGTTGTACAACTGTTACTTACTTGTAGAAATCTTAGGTCCACCCCATGCATGTCCTTTGGTTGTTGGTTCAGTCTCTATGAGCCCCTATGGGCCCAAGTTAGTTGATTCTGTAGATTTCCTTGTGGTGTCCTTGATCTCTCTGGCTTGTTCATCCTTCTCCCCCACCTTCCAAATGATTCCCCAATCTTCACTTAATGTTTGACTGTGTGTCTTTGCATCAGTTTCCATCAGTGGCTGGATGAAGCATCTATGATGACAGTTATGCTAGGCTCCTGTCTGCAAATACAGCAGAATATCATAAATAGTGTCAGGGTGGGCTTTCTCTCATGACATGGGTCTCAAACTTTTTCCATTTGCCAAATAGGAGAGAAATAGTTAGTCATCAAAAGGAACCAAATCACTGACTCTAGCAAGCTTTTAAGTCATTATCCCATAGTCCAGAATTATCTATTTCAGAATGCCCATTTGAATGCCAGGTATTCTTTTCTCTTCAATAACAAAACAAAATAAAACAAAACATAGAACAAAAATAAAGACGTAATTTATTGCTCTTTGCTTCATTTTCTCGTAAGCATGTTTTTCTTACAAAGGATTTCCCCCTTGTTCTACATCATCTGAACAGTGCCGAATATTGTTGAGAATTTCTCCTTTTCATCAGGACACAGAATTATGTCTTTTCCTAATTCATAGCCTCAAAATTCAAAATCGTAATTGGCTCTAAATCCTGGAAAGGAACTGTAAAGTGGTATGATGGGATATTCTGAACAAAGTAAATATTTTATATCCCTTTTTTTTGTTACATACATGGCACACAAGGGTTGCAATTTATCAACCTATAAATATAAGCCTATATCTTTTTATACTCAAGTTTATTCATCAAAAACACATTAGAATAATTTAAATCTGGTTGAGGTAAATATTTCTTACAGATTTTTTTCTGTGCCTAAAGATAGAAGATCTTAAATGATGAACTAGATAAAATATGATTGAAGGATGTTAATGAATTGAAGATAGAAAAGAAGCCTTGTGGTTTTTAAGATATTCAATTATCACGGTACAAAAACTGATTCTGCATTCTAGTTACAGAGTTGAAAGAAATATGAAAATTAATGAAGGAAGAGTGAAGATAGATTTCAGGAAAACCTTTGGATGCTTGTTTATTTCATAACAACACGAACCTGAGAAAGAAGAGTCAAGTATATGCTCAAAGCAGCAATGAAAAAAACAATGGTCAGGAACATTGGAACTTACCTTTATAAGAAATCTGGTTTAGATGAAAAGTCTGTGAGAATTATAGTAACTTTGAAATTATAAGATTCTAAAATTGATAGTTTGTAAAAACTACTAGTTTATTGGGATTTCAAAATTTCTACATTAAATATATTTTTCTACTCACCCAACTCCTCACAGATTCTTCCCATCTCTCTTCCCCTCCGATGCTTCCCATCTCTCTTCCCCTCCACTTCTCTTTGTCTTCCATCCTCCCTCTTCAAGATTTTTGGAGAGAAGAAATATTAGGCTTTAATAATGCCCTAACAGAATCCCCTTGTAAGTATCTGAGTACTGACTTTGGAATTCTTTTCACTTTCCTGACCATTTACTTTATTCAGCATATTTATTATTGTAGTGTACTTTGTAAATGTTTATATGTGTAGTATTTTATATTGAATTTATTTCATTTTTTAGTTTATAAGGTTTATCTTATTTTATATTCTAAATTTAATTATGTACCAGATTTAACAAGGAAAATATAGTTTTAATGAAGCATCATGCAGTCAAAACACTTCATTTACAAATACTCTCTTCCCTCATGAAAGAGCCCTGATTGGTGAAACAATATGCCAAACAGAAGGAGAAGTTTTCAACTATTTAAAAACATAACCTGATAATGTGTTCACATACTCTGAGATATTAATATAAATAAATATATATGGTCTTATTTAATAATAAATAAATAACTGTACAATTGCAAATATGTAGGACAAAAATAGACTAAACATGGCCAAGTTTTATTCTAATATTTTTAAAAAACATTAACTATTTTTAAAATATAGAAAATATATCTAATATTACTATCATTTTTAAAAATAAAGAAAAAAAATTAAAGACCAGTATGATGTGAATTCACGTCAATAATAATACTGCAGTAGGTCTTGGTGTCACACAGTCACTGATCTCCTCAGACACTGACTGATATGATTTGCTGGTTTTTATTGGGCATCATTGTCCTTGGATGATGATGAGGCTGAAACAATGCATAAGATAGATCAAATTTATTTTGCTTCATTAAAAAATGTAATTATGGGGCTGCCAGGATAGCTCCATGTGTGAAGGCACTTTCACCAAGGTTGACAACTTGAATTTGATCCTTAGGAACCACTGAGAGGAAACAAACAAAAAAAAAAGTCCTGCAGGTTGTTTTCTGAATCTACACTTGTGCTGTGACACACGTGCACACAAGTCACACATAAAAATAAATATAATAAGTGATTGTGTTTTCTTGCATTTTGTTGTCTTAAAGGAGATATTTTAAATGAGAAAATGTATTTGGAAAAAATGCAAAATATTTGGGCAAAATTGATCCAAAGCTTCCTTCCAAATAAAAAAAGTGTATTGACTACAGAGAGTGGATATATTTCTTATGACATTGAACCACAAATAATGTAATCCAAATGTATAAAGCAAGTCCTCTATATCACTAGAGGAAGTATGGGTACAGGATAAACCTCAATAATAGATAGGGCTCTTTCAGCTGTAACATATATTTAAGGTAAATGTAAGGTTTTTCTCATTATGGTTATAGAAAGAGTAAATGCACATGTCGTAATAAAAAATTATTTAAATTCCTGCATTTAAATATAGGGGAAGGTGATATTGTGAATATGCATACCTAATTCTTCGGAAATTACTGGTTCTGTGGGTGACAACTTCAACTGGAAATAGTCGCTAAATGTAAAGGGTCATATTTATGTTTTTAGAGGAATACAATTTAAGTATGTTTATTGTATAATGAGAAAGACATATGAATCTACATATTTGGGTATCAGAATCTCAGAATAAAATGTGAGAATGGATGCAGCTCAGAAGGAAATATCCATATGTGCACCCATGCTCTGTGCTCACCAAGATGTCTATGGTGTCCTATATATGAAACAGGCATTTAATTTGACTTGAGAATTCTTTCCTAAAATATTCTGGTAAATATTCTGTAGGTGGTGAGATAACTTCTGTGGGGAAATTAAACCAGAACAGATTTATAATCCCTTGTTGGTTAAATTATATTCCACTAAAGTTCATATGCTGAAGTTATAGATTCTCAGCATATGCAACAGCAAGAAATAGATCATGATGTGATTATATTTTAATTTCAAAAGTAAATTTTAAAGAAAAATAATTACCTGGGATTGTAGCTCAGTTGGTAGTGCACTTTTCTTAACATAAATAAAACTTCAGATTCAATATCCAGCGCCATATAAACTGAGCATGATCATGATCACCATTAATCCCAGCCCTCAGAATTTCAATAATATTGTGGGTATATAGCAGGACTTCCAGGATAGCCAGGGCTAGAGAAGATTTTTTTAACAAGATATAAATAAATAAAGGCAAATGAGTAAAAATCAGGTCATTGGGATAGTTACTAATTTAATATGTGAGACATACTTTTAAAAATAGAAAATTAGGACACAAGAATACATATAAAGACAAGAAATGTCTCTTCAGAAGGCCTAATGAAATCAACTCTCAAGCTCTTCCATCTTCAATGTTACCAACAGACTTATTTTAAGAAAATAACTATAAAACAATACTAATAATACCTTTCTCTCTTTTATATGTTAGTCTCTCCACACATACACACACACACACACACACACACACATACACACACACACACACACTCACAATCACAGTGGGCATATTCTTATACATTATCTGATTCCATGTACTTTGGGTCATTAATAATTGATTTGTTCATGTGTGTTATTGATGAGACTAAATGCTCTAAGAGGGAAATGCATACTATCAATTGAATTTTATATAATTATAATAAATATATTAATGACTTGATGCTATAACATATTTATTACACATCTCAAGTGCTGAGATTTAAGTGTAATCATAAACATCCTCAGTTGATGTGGTGCTGGACATTGAACACAGGGCTTTGTGCATCTTATGCAAGTCCTCTACTAAATGAGATAGAGGACTCTATAATTTTTACACTGTTTGTGTCATATTCTGAAATGTACTATACTAGTTATTACATTTAATGAAGAAAAACAACATTCAAGTTAGTTTTTAAGTAGGTAAAAATGCTAAATTGGCTACATCAAAGCTGTAACATTTTAAGTATAATTTATTTCAATATTATTGAAGTTAAATAAAAACAAATCTAGAAATAAATACCAAAATCACACTTTATTTTATTGATTTATTTTCATTAATTAATGTATTTTTTTACACCTAATCACAGCCCTCCTTCTTCCTCTCCCTCTAGTCCTACCTTCCCACTTTCTTCCTCTATACCTAGGTCAGTGTGTCCTCCCTCGCCCCACTTCCACTGGGTGCAAACCCACTCTTGCACATCAAATCAGATCACTGAGGCAAGACAAGGCAGCTCTGCTAGGACAATGGGATCCAGAGGGAGGCAACAGAGTCCAAGTCAGAGGAAGTCCCCAAACCAATTGATAGGAGATCCACTTGAGAACCAAGCAGTCCATCACTTTCATATGTGTAGTGGACCTAGGACAAGTCCATGCATATTCTTTGGATGGTGGTTCTCTCTATGATCCCTATGTGTCTGAATTAATTGGCTATCTAGGTTTTTATGTGGTGTCCTTGACCCCTCCATCTCTTTCAACCCTTCCCTACCTCTTCCACAAGACTCCCTGAATTCTGCCTAATGTTTGGCTGTGAGTCGCTGCATCTGTTTCCATTATCTGCTGGATAAAGCCTCTCAGATGGCAGTTATGTTAGGTTCTTGTCCAGTTCCCTCTCTCCATCCACTTCTGATATCTATTTCATTTCCTCTACTTAGAGGGATTCAAGCATCATCCTGTGAAGCCTCCTTGTTACTTAGTTTCTTTGGGTCTGTGGATTTTAGAATGATCATCCTATACTTAAAGGCTAATATCTGCTTATGAGTGAGTGTATACCATGTATGTCTCTCTGTGTCTGTGCTACCCCACTCAGGATGATCTTTTCTTGTTCCAGCCATTTGCCTGCAAATTTCATGATGTCCTTGTTTTATAAATAGAGTAATGGTATATACATAGACAGGACTGCTACACTCTACTTGTGCCATGCTTCCAATGTTGAAATAGTGCAATAAACATGTGAGTTTTCAAATTGAAAAATAATTCTTTTCCCATATTTTGAAAACAGTGGGGTATTTGTAAATTTTGAATTTTTTTGGCTCAAATGCTTGCTATTATTTCAATACCAGCACCTAGAGTAAATACTTTTGTCTAGCTAAAAAGACTAACATCAACAATCTTTCATCATTATGGAATTTACAAAGTTTACAATAAGAAGTTATTTGCTTCCCTACTCCATCTTAAGAAAACATGTTTCTCACTAAGTTCATAGGGACAATAGATAGACAACAACAGTTGTTTCCCTATATGATAGGCACCTCTAGTGTCAGAACTCAGTCCAAGATGAAGTCATGAAAGGATAATTTTCAGTCTTGCAATTAATCTCAAAGGGAACAAGACAAGAGTCTTATGACTTCAAATTCTTTCAAAACATAAAATTGTTCTTTTTTATCCTTTATTTGTTCATTTTACATACCAATTGTAGCTCCACTCCCTCCTCTCCTCCCAGTTCCACCCTCCCACCCACTTTCCCTATTCCTTCTCCCTTTATCCTCAGAGAAGGGGAGCCCTTCACAACCTACCCTGACACATCAAATCATCTTTAATTAAGTATCTCCTCTTCCATTGAGGCTAGACAAGGCAACCCTGCTAGGGGAAAGGGATCCAAAAGCAGGCAACAGAGTCCAAGTCAGAGACAACCCTTGCTCTAATTGTTAGGGGGCCCACATGAAGACCAAGCAGCCCATCAGTTCATATGTGTAGTGGGCTTAGGTCCAGTCCATGCATGCTCTTTGGTTGGTGGTTTAGTCTCTTGGAGACCCCACGGGCCCAAGTTAGTGAAAAACATGTTGATGTCACTCATTTTAGCTGGACAAAAATATTTATTCTAGGTGCTGATATGGAAATACTACCAAGCATCTGTGGGTCTTCTTGTGATGTCCTTGATCCCTGAAGCTCCCTCAAACCCTCTCCTAAATCTTCTACAAGACTCCTTGAGTTCCATCTAATGTTTGGATGTGTGTCTTTCCATCTGTTTCCATCAGCTGCTGAATGAGACTTCTCAGAAGACAGTTATTCTAGGTCACCATCTGCAAGCATAACAGAGTATCATTAATAATGTCAGGGGTTGGCTCACTCTCATGCGGTTGATCTCAAGTTGAATCAGTCATTGGTTGGTCATTTCCTCAATCTCTGCTCCATCTTTGTCCGTGGATATCTTGTAGGCAGGGCAAATTTTGTGTCAAAGTTTTTTTGGGTTGGTTGGTATCCCCTATATTGTTCCTTGAATGAGTTCCCATGCTCCTCTTAGGTGTAACAGACATGAGTAAATTTGTTTCAGCTATTTTTATTCATATATCTCTAGGGAGAAACATGTTTTGCAACTTGTAGTTTGTCTTTGTGATAGCCAACTTTATTTTGGTGACTCACACATCAGAGTATAAATTGTCTGATGTTTTGAATAACAATGGCTATTGCAAAAGATTTTAGTGAGCCTCATTTTCAGGCCCCACTCTCCCAGGTTAATACCACTGACTAGAGTAGCAAACATTCTAGATCACTGAAATTAAACTTGCATGACAATATTTACCACAATTGGAAATACAGTTTTAACAATGTGGTGATTTGAATGAAGAATGTCCTGCCCAGTCTCACATACTGTACCACTTATTTTCCAGTTGTGGGCATTGGTTAGAAACTTTGAATTGGTATACTCTTGTTGGAGGAAGAATATCACTAGGTCTGAATACTGAGATTAAAAATCTCACACCACTTCCAGTTCCCCTCTGCTTCATACTCTGATTGAGGATATAAACTCTCAGATTCCTATAAAAAAGAATAATTAAGTTACATTAGGTGCCATTTGTAGAAATAATTAATTAAATTGTTTACCACTATTTAGATTATTGTTAATTGGTTGGGTGGTTCTTAATTCTTATCCAGCCATTATCAATGAACACACACAGACACCATGTGGATTTTAACAAGCCTTGGCCTGAGTTATGCAATCCTGGCCCATCTAAACTAGCTCTTAAGTCTACTACCGAAATATGACCCCATATATACATACGTTCCCTTGGACTGTCATTCTCCATAAGATGCTGATGTTCCTGGCCATGTGGAATGAGGTTCTTTTTTCTAACCCATGGTGAGCATCCTCTTTCCTGCTGCTCCTGGCTGGAATGCTTTAATCCTCTGTCTAAAGTTCAGGCTTCCTGTTCTAATCTCAGGAAGTCCCACCTTTTCTGTCTTTGCCGAATCTCAGGCCTCAGCATTTTATTTAACCAAACAGAGTCAATGTAAGTAACAGACAGCAAGCAGGACCAATAAATTAACATTTAGAATGCTTAACACTACCCCAACAGATTCCTAATCCTGCTAACATGTCTGCTGCTTGCTGTCATGTCTCCTTACCATGACTGATTTTTATTCCTTTAGAGCCTTAATTCAAAATAACCATTTTCCAAGTTTCTTTGGTCATGGCATTTTATCACAATATCAAAAAAAGTAAATACAAAAGTTGTGAGCAGACAATTGTGTATTACTGTGAAGAACTACTTTAGGATTTTGGGAGAGGTATTGTATCATTGGAACTTTGTATTATAAGAGTGGTTGAACTCTCTAAGGAGAATATAAAAGACAGTAAGAATAGCATCTTGGAAGACAGTAATTTTGAAAGAAATTCAGATTATGTAAGACCAGCTCAAGAATTTCAGAGGAAAAATATTAGCAACAGGGCTAGCTGCCATTGCTATGATATGTTAGGAAAATATGTGTCTGTTTTCTGCCCATATCCTAAGAACATTCCTGATTAAATTAAAAGTAATGGACTAATTTCTTTGTTGGAAGAAATTTTTAGGCTGTATAATTTTCAGTCTCTTCCTGCATATTACCAATAACGTTCATGAAAGATCTACAGTGAAATAACAGTTTGGGATAAAAAAGAACACTAGGAAACTGAAATGTAGATCCAAGAGAGAAAAGCTGTAATGTTTTAGGAAATTTGTGTCCTAAATAGAGGTTTGATCTGTGGTAGAATGGTGGGGGAACTTTCCTCAAGGCAAGACAAAATCCAACTAAGTTTCCAAAAATTGTAAAAATCAGTCTAAAACATTTTCTGTTCCTAGAAAGCAACTGAACACAAAAGCTGCTATGATATAACTCAAGATATTCAAGTCCATTCCCAACTGACACTTGGTTGTGTTTCCAATGCAGTATGGGTTTTAGGGGCATGAAGCATACAAGAGCTAAGCGATCCTGAATTCTTCCTTTGAGGTTTCAGAAAGTCACTGAAACCCATAAAGCTTGGAGCATGATGACTTCCTGTGTGTGAAATCCCTGAAAGTTCTTTTTACTTGTGTGTTTATCTATTTTTTAAAATTTATTTTTGGTTACAAAACACAGGGTTGCAGTAAAGATTCTAAGATGTTGGAGATGTCAAACCAATATAGTATGTTCCAAGGAGAGTATTATATGTGCATTGAAACAAGCCAGTGGGGAGTGGATTAGAAAGTGAAGGAGGGAGGCAGAGTGAGAAGATTGAGAGACAGAGAGAGAGATGCAGAGACAGAGACAGATGGAGACAGAGAGACAGAGACAGAGATAGAGGGAGAGACAGAGAGACAGAGACAGAGGGTAAAGGGAGGGAGAGGAGGAGATGGAGGGGGAGGGGGAGGGAAAGGTCTAATAATATTCCTTCTGATTGGCTGATTTCAATCCTGAGATCTGGTTACTGCCCCCTATGAGGCATTCTCTTGATTGGTTAATAAAAATCACTAATGGCCAATTAGCTGGGCAGAAAGAGTATAGGAAGGTGGGACTTCCTGAGATTAAAACAGGAACCCTGCATTTTACACAGAGGAATTGCTCTTGATGCCAGGAGACATGGAAGCAGATAGACATGTTTGAGAACTCTGGGAGGTAATAACAGGCACATGGTGGTTTGGGATTAGGTGGTCCAGGTTAATTTAGATTAGCTAATTGAGAGTCAGCCCAACTAAGGGTTAAGCACTGAAACATTAAAAGGTCTTGGTGCATTTAATTACTGGGGAAAGGACTGTAGCAGCTTATAAGCCTTCAGTCCAAGCAATCCAGGGCCATTGGCCTCCTGCCGAGCTCCAGTGAATCTCCTGCCAAGGGTCAGGCAATTCTACTGGCCTAATATAACAACTTATATTAGCTAACAGAGTTTAAGTTATAGGTGGAGTAGGCCACTCTTGGTTCAGGCTTTTTCCAGGACAAATCATGCCGCTGTTTAAGGCCAGCTAGGCCGCAGGATGATATCCTGCCAGGCCACCACTTGCTCTGCTAGGCTGCTGGCTGCTCCACCGGCCTAATCTTACAGTTTATACTTATTAATAAATACAATTGATAATTAAATTTCAGTTTCAGAGAGAGAGAGAGAGAGAGAGAGAGAGAGATTTTAGGCAGTAAAGGTGGAAGAGTGGAGACTAAATCTCTAAGACCTTTAGCACTGGATCCTAAGCTCCAAGATTTGATGTTGTTCCTGGTACGATACATTCTGGTGTGGGTTCTTCTCACTTTTGGAATATTAATGTGAACTCTATTGAAATCATGTAATGTGCTTTTTTTTTAATTTCACAGAGTATTGCAATAAAAAAATTGTCTTTAGCCTTAGAAGAGACATTTTACTTTACTTGTTACTCAACAAGTATTTAGAATGTGAAAAACAATGGGGAATTTTGAGTATATATTCATTTTTATGTAACCAGGAGCTAATTAGAAGCCAAGAACTAAAATATAGTGATAGGGATAAGAAATATTCCACATAGTGTCAGCCATTTGAACACTTAGGCCCCAATTGGTGACACTATTTGTGGAAGTTTAGGTATTGCAGACTTACTGGAGGAATCACATCACTAGAAGGTAGTATTGCTTGTAACTTAGGAGGTGAATTCTCATCTTCCTCTATCTGTCTGGATGTGCACTGCCTGATGTCAAGACTCCCTGTCAAACATTCTTTTAGAATTGTAAGACAAAAAAGTCCTTCTTCCTTAAGCTGCCTTTACCACAGTCATTTCTTTTTTTCAGCAAAGATAGAAAAATATCAGTACAAGCAGTTTATTTATTTTTAATAAAACTTTTTAAAAAGTTTATTGTTAAAATTTTACATCAAATTATGAGAGTTAACAGGGAGATGTGGCAAAGATCACAGTCAAAATTGTTTTTCTTCAGTCCATAAGATTCTACAATGTTAATATTTATTAATTTATAGGTACATTGAGTACTGTATGATTTTGTCACATATAAAAACTGTGACAAATACAAATATTCCCTCAGAGAATAAATTTCAACCAAGCAACCACAGATAAAAATTGTCATCTAAATGTTAGTAGGATATTTTCATGTTTTTTGACTTGAACATTAAAAAAAAAATGGCTTTACAAACAAATAATAAATCTACACTTAGGAACATTTTAGAAGGGAAACACATATTAATCTTGCATATATTTTTATTATTTTAAATAAACACAAATAATTCTTATTGCGTGAAGAAAGAAAATATTTAAGTAGTACAAATAATTTTTTGTTAACCATTTTACCAAAAGTGGTTTGTAAATGTTTGTTGGAAAACATAATAATGACAGTTTTTTTTTTTAAAGATTTATTTATTATGTATACAGTGTTCTGTCTACAGATATATCTTCAGGCCAGAAGAGGGCACCAGATTTCATTATGGATGGTTGTGAGCCACCATGTGGTTGCTGGGAATTGAACTCATGACCTCTGGAAGAGCAGCCAGTGCTCTTAACCGCTGAGCCATCTCTCCAGCCCCAATAATGACAGTTTTTAATCTAAAATATTTTCCATAGTAATAAAACAATTCATAAACTTACATTTTGCCAACATATACAATTTAAAATTTGTAAAACTAATGCTTAATTTCATTCCTTGAGAATCAGTAATTCTTTGCTTACAATGAGCAAACGGCAAATATGAATTCTGTTCACAGATACAATGGAAAGCAAGTGTTCTGAGAATGAGGCAAGAAATAGAGCTATTCACAAAGGAACAAGCTCATGGGTTGTTTTTTAATAAAATTTCTGAAGAATTTTATTTTTATAGGCTCTATTTCAAGTGTAATATTGCAGTGGGATTTAGTGGCATCAGAAGTTAGTAACAGAAGTAACATTACAGGAAAATAAAAAAATAAATAAAGTATTCCACTCCATAAAATATACTGTTCTCACTGAAATTGTTAGCATGTTATTTTTTTAAATTGCAGTAAAGAGTAAAAAGATACCTAAGATTATTTTATTTTTTAACTTTAAATGGACTGGCCTCTTGACTTTACCTTCAGACCTGAGTTGATCAGTTTCCCTGGAAGTGAAAATGGCCTCTGGTCTGACCACAGGACTGTTTCCTCTACTTTGCTTTAAGTATTAAATTTAAACTCCAACCATCCTACAACCTACACTCCCAAACAGACAGGAACCTAGTATAACTAACATAAGAAAAGCTACACCCAGCAATGAGTCATAAACCCTGTTGACTGTTAGTGGAGCACATTAGCTGGGCTGCCATATCAGCCCCCAGTACAAGAGGGGGGATATGTGAGGGTTCCTCTCATCTGAAGGGGAGCAGATGGAGATAAGGAAGAGTGAGGGAGGGACAGGCCTGGAGGTGAGGAGGGTGGGGACTTTGATGGAAATGTAACTTGAAAACATAAATTAATAAACCAACAAATAAAAACTAATTACTTGGGTGAAGTTGGAGGAAACAGAAAAGATTGCAATTGTCTTACTAGATATCATTGTAATGTAATGGTTATATTTTCAAAACTATTATTTGTCAGCTTAGAAGCTTTATAGATTCCTGATTAAATATAGTGTCTGGCATGTTGATCCTTTTATCTACAAAACAAACAAACAAACAAAAAACAAAAAAAAACAAACCACTCTATAAGCATAAAATTAGTAATGTTTGGAACTTATTTCAAACAAGCATAACTAAGTTTAAAACAGTAATAAAAGTTAAAATCAGTATTTCACAGAGAGCTATTTTTAGTGTCTTAGAAACCAAAATAACTATAAAGTATATTGAATAATTGGTCTAGGTAGCAAAACCAGTATGATCATGTTTTGTGTGCATTTGTGGAAAAGAAGAGAAGGGCTTAATGCTGAGAGTTTTGGAAAAGATGGCAGGCACTTCAGTGGCTTCATTATGAAACAGAGTGCCTATTAACATTGAATGCTTCTCAAATCTGTCACAGTAAAATATTTTCCTTTAATCATTCAGTTCATTAAAAATAAGAGAAAGCTGCAATAGAAGGCAATTTGCATATTCCACACAATGTATATAGCAAATCATTTTTCTTACACTAAAAATGTCTTGAACTTAGCATAATTCTTGAGAAAATAAGGTCTAGTTCTTATAATCTTCCAACACCTGGATGTATATCTTCTGAAAACATGCTATACAAACATCATGATGTGACATGATACAATAATTGTAGTATTTCAGTAAAAAAAAAAAAAAAAAAAAAAAAAAAACATGAGTATAGATTAAAACTATCAAGGCAGGAGTGCTGTCCCTCAAGTGCCATTGTCCAGATCCTGCTTTACCCAAATCCTCTGCCTGCCCAGTCTGCTGGGGCATGCCCAGCTGCCCTGGGCTTCATTGTAGGGTCACCACTCTGGTGTCTTCCACAAGGCCGGTTGGACCAGGAACATCCAGAAAGATCCCCTTCACTGGATATTCCAAACTTCCTGAGTCTGCTGAGCCATACCCAGCTACACTGACTGAGTAGTATTCCATTGTGTAGATGTACCACAACTTTTTTATCCATTTGTTGGTTGAGGGACATCTGGGTTGTTTCCATTTTCTAGCTATTACAAATAAAGCTGCTATGAACATAGATGAGGAGATGTCCTTGTGGTTTGGTGAGGAATCTTCTGAATGTATACTCAGGAGTGGTATGGCTGGGTCTTGAGGTAGAGCTATTCCAAGTTTTCTAAAATGTTGCCAGACTGATTCCCATGTGGTTGTCCAAGTTTACACTCCCACCATCAATGGAGGAGTGTTCCTCTTTCTCCACAACCTAGCCAGCATGTGCTGTCATTTGAGCTTTTGATCTTAACCATTCTGACAGGTGTAAGATGGAATCTCAGAGTCGTCTTGAATTGGATTTCTCTAATGACTAAGGATGTTGAGCATTTCTTCAAGTCTTTCTAGGCTATTAGAGATTCCTCTTTTGTGAATTCTTGGTTTATCTCTGTTCCCCATTTTTGATTGAATTATTTGATTTCTAGGTGTTTAATTTCTTGAGTTATTTATAAATTATACATATTAGCCCTCTGTTGGATGTCGTTTCCTGAGTCTATAACTTCTGTGCAGGCGTTCTGGCCAGTGGTTTTAACTTTTTAATTAAATTAAAGGCACAGAGCTGCAAAAATCCAATTAAGTACTTTTCCCATATCAACCCTTGAGTGACAAGCATACAAGGCTCACAGATGCCCAATGTGAAAGAATCTGGACCAATCATAAATCAATAGACATTGTGCTTAGTTATGGAGAAAAATAAGTAAATGTGAGTAAAGAGTGGAAAAATTAACCCTATTAGAGGAAAGAATGATAAAGGAGGGACACTTAGGTCCTCTGTTGAAAAGTGAGAGACAATTGGAATCCTAAGAACTGAATGGTGCCCTGTTAACAACATATAGCAGAAAAGAGAAATGAGATTTAAGTCCAATTGGGGAAAATGCAGAACTGTGAAGTGCTCTCCAATCTAACATCTTTCTTGAGTGTCACATATCATGACCAGATGGATCCACCTCACACTGTCGGTTTTAGTCCACAGAATTACCTGACACTTCTAAATTATCTGAAGCATAATTAAAAAGTATTTGAATTGTCTGTGTGCATGTGTATATGTGTGTGGGATTGTGGCTTGAATGTATGAAATGATTGTAGATAGAAATTATTTCCCATATAAAATCAAGCCAATTAGTCTCTAAAAAATTCTCTTCTTATTCCTTTAAGTATTTACTTAATGTAATAGAAAGGTGTGATATATGTGTAAAACCACATAGTTTACAACATGTGAAAATAGTAAAAATAGAACCCATGTGCAAAATACCCACTTAATAAATACACTTTTTATATAGATTTAGAGGCAAAATGAAAATATAGGATCCAGAAACTAGATTAAATCAGGGACAATTACATGATTTATCTAGAATTATTAAGTATATTTCAGAAATTTATTAATATTGGCAGTAAATAATAATTTCAGAGTGTGTATTATGAATTATACAACATGTAATTACTTACTGTATAATTGTTGTGTCAATACAGTGTATTTTGTCCAAGGAATATGTGTATTTTGTCCATGTGAATGGAATATGAGGCACATTTTGGTATATGAATTTACTGAGGGGTGGTCAATTATTGAGGAATTTTCTCATTCCTTAACTCGGAAAACTAAGAATCTATATATTCTGCTATATGAAATGGAAGATAGGGATTGAGAGGTGTGAAGTTGCCTGGCCTGTGAAAAACTAAGAGCTAAAGATCATCCTGTTATATTCTGACAATATCAACCTTGCCCTTGAAATTTTGGCCTTTGAATTCCTTGAAATTCCAGTTAGCATTGTAGTGTGTTCTTTGGTAGCAATGCAAACATGAATGAATGGTCAAAGCTACTGAATATGTTTTTTTCAAGTGAATAAAATGGTTTTTTCAAGTGAATAAAAAAAAAAACAAGAGAAATATAAGGGGTCCTTTTATTTTTATTTATACCTAAAAATGGGGTGAAAACATCTAAGGGATGAGGACCAGGAATGAGTAGTGGAATTAAGATATGAGAATTACAGAACTGCGGGGGTCATATTTTTGTAATAAAAATGTGAATGGATATAGAACAAATGCTTCAAGTTAGGAGTAACTGTAAAGTTTGTAATTTAAATTAAAATACACAAACATTATCAGTATAAATAATACCATGAAGATGAATATAAAATAATTTTTACATTCTTGTATTTTTTTTAAAGAAAACCAGGAGACTAAAATGCTGGAAACATTTTCTAGGAGCAAATAGAGGTAATAAAAAAGGAAACCTGATAAATACTACTGTGAGGACCAAAGGGATTGAAACTGTGTGAGCATTTGGAAGATCAAAGTAAAATATAAATTAACTTAAGTGTACCAAAGTAGAAGTTTAAATAAATAAATCTAATCCACAAGGGAGATGCAAATCATATGTTCTGTGTTCTCTCTTCCTGTCTCTTTGTCTCTCTGTCTCTGTCACTCTCTCTCTCTTTGTGTGTAGGTGTTTGTGTGTTTTATTATATATAATGCATGGTATACGTATGGATTTGCGTTACATTTGATAGGTGATTTCCCAAGACTGAATGATTGTCACACACATAATCTTGACAGTATGTAGAAAAGTATTAGGGGTTTAAATTGATTGTAATTTTTACTAAAGTTCCTACCTTTATCTATGAAATATACAAAATCCAAAGGAAACAAGAGGGAGAGTCATATTATTGTAGTTGATGTTCAGTGTTGGAGCACATCAATAAACCAGCACAGCACAAATACATAGCAGGAGGCAAATACATTCTTAATTATTTCTGTCTTTCCTATCTGTAATATGTTCAAGTAGTACTAACATATTTGAGGCATTTCTTTTTGAGTGTGAAAAAAAAACTAGAAGTACTCTTCTAACCTGTTGATAATAATTTTAATTCCATAGCCAAAGGCACATTTTAATATTACACTTTTATAATATAGGTCATGTAACTTTTCCAATCAGAGTAATGTTAATCATGTTCCTGTCGTAAAGATGAACTGTATTAACAATATGATATTTTAAATGGCAAGAAGACTTATGGTTCTTTGGAAATACAGAATTTTGTAAGTATAGTAAGAGTTGATGTCTATTAGTAGTGCATTAGTCTGACTCTTTGTCCTTTTGTCATTAGTATTCACAAAAAATAAAAGTAAATACATCCAATTTACATAATAAAACTGATACTTTCAGTCCTATGTAATTTTTCAGACCTATTTCAATAAAAAGGTATTTTATACAGATAAAAGCAAAGTGTGGGAAAAAATACAAAAGACAGCCAGCCTCAGAACAGAAACACATAATTTCAAGTACTATTTTGTAGTGTTGAGAACTACAAAGCAAGGGGATGAATCATTTCTCAAGTAAGATTCTGCTGTTATCAGACATCCCAGGGTGGATTTGGAAGATATATAGATATCTTTGGAAATGGTTGAATACACTTTACCTATTCTCTTCTACAGATTATTTATCACTTAAATAATATGGTGGCTTTGATTTTGTTGCAGCAACTGCATTTTTTGATAAAAAATAGGTTAGGTGCTAAAGTCTTAGATCATTGTGGCTTAACAAATTTTGGGTGGTTTTCTCTCTATACTATGCTCAGTGGCTTTTTTCTGATTATAAGTTTCATTTTATGTGCATGGCTGGCTTACATTATACATTAGAAATGGGCTCATTTGGCATATAGCCACCACCAACACTAATTAATGAGTAGTGTGATTCATGGCAAAGATATTTTTAAAACTGTAACAGAAAAGTCTATAATTTTCTCAGAGACATTGGTTATGCCAGATGATATAAATTATTCAGAAATGAAGCTACTCTTAAAAATGAGTGAAGTATAAAACATAGATTGTAAAATTTGACTATTTTTTCCTTTGATCTGTATTTTCTCTTCATCCTAGATTTACCCTTCTTAGTATGACAGTCTCTGTCACAGCAATGAAATTAAACTAAGGAATCATATTACCAGTAGGGTGGGTGAGCAACTAATTGGAAGAAACAATAGCATATTTATTGGACACTGAAATAAAAACAACAGTGTTTGACCTTTGACCTTTTGTTAGCACAGTGCACTCTTTTTGATAGGTCATATACCATCTATCACTTTCATCATACGAAAAACAGAAAAAGATAGATTTTGTATCTCATCAGGTTAGTTGGAAGATTAATTGTAATGACATAAATAAAAATATAATACTAACTAGAAAATTGAGGTGCAATATAAGTTTTAACATTTTTTGTTAATTACTAAGAAAACATTCTTACATATTAAATAATAATATAAAGTATATAAAACTTCACTCAATAAACCTCATGAATACAGAGGAACACCTACACAGGCCAGCACAGTGAACAAACATTATAGGTAATGCTTTCTTTTTTCCATATTGTAGATTCTGTCCATTATGAATGAAACTCAAAACATTATAAAGTCTTTTTTTTGTTTATCTGCTCAACATGCCCATTAACACTGTAGTAACTTTTAAAACCATAAATAATTCTATATCCCATTGTTTCTTATAATAATTTTACTTAAAAATAAAATTATATCAATCCATGGAAAATAAGAACCATTTTTGAAAGGATTAACTTTCCTGGGGTGAATACCTTCTATTATTGGATTTCACAATGTTGACAACTGACTTTCTCTCTCTCTCTCTCTCTCTCTCTCTGAGACCTCTCTTATGAGCACACCAACTACCTAAACAAACCAACACTTAGTCGATAATACCTCATATTAGACATGGCCAAGATTAAACTCATAAAAGCATCCTCAAAACTTGACTAGGATCCAATTTTCCCTAACCCAGTAAAGGGAACCCTTGTCCCTCCAGCCTTATAATTCACAATGCTGTTGTACATTGTTCCTTTTCTGTCTCTAGGTTTCATTTTTTTTTTTCAGGATCTCCAGATTTTCTCTACTTCAGCATAATTGGGTATTAGTTCTAGTCACTTTACTGCTCACCTGTCTGACTTCAGTAATTTAATAACTGCTATTCATACAACCCACTTGACCAATTAAGATCCTTATATGTAAGTACACACAGACCTTACACTCTAATAAAAGGTAATGTTTTCATGTATATACTTAAACATCTTCCTTGAATTCAACTTAATGCTGGAAGTGGTAATAATAGCACGTTTTACATTTTCATAGTAAATTTGTCTTTAGCTATGTCCAAGTGTATAAAAAAATCACAAATTTAGGTGCTGGTTCTGGAAGTGTAGGTACAGGTACCTACTTCTGGCTTCTCACCTGCTTCTCTAGTTTCCAAGTACTGTGAATCTTGGTTCCATTAACCCTTCCACTGGCTACTTTTAAGGGCCAGATGTTGACTCAAATTTCATATAGTTCATGCTTCCAAAGTCATTTATTTACTTTCAGACTATTTATTAGAGTGATAAATTAATTTCATTTGATGATTTGGTTACCACTTGTCTCCCCTACAAATACTAAGTTATGAAACAGTAAGAGTTTAGAATTACTACTCTTGTTGACCTTGATTTCCTCAGTACCAAGTAAAGGAACTGTTACAGTGTAGACATACAAAGAATAGCCAATTGTCTATTAATCAATATCTAAATATCAAGGCTATAAGACAATTTAAATCATGTGGTATTGTCCAGGATAATTAGTGAAAAAAGAACATAGGTTTATTATTTTGACATAATTCATAACTGATGCACGCTGAAATTTATAAAGTCACTCATATATTTCCAAGAAAAATGTGAATGAAATATGCAAAGAGAGTAGGCAGTCACGGGAGATCTGGAGCTATTTGAACTATTCCAGTTTATTAGTTTTGCTCTATTGATTTGGAGGAACAGCCTATTACCACAGGTAGCAGAGAACATTGCTGATATGACAAAGACCAGACTGTCTGCTATTTATAAAGATGAAAACCAGACATAAAATGATTTATCCTTTTTAGTCTCTGTGATTAAAAAATAATTTAAAAGGGTACTTTTTCTGTCCTAAGCTATAGCCAAATAGTCATTGCATGTCCTGGGATGAGTTGAGTGTTTACTGGTGTTCAATGAGATATTTTAAATTAGGGAAGAATCCAGTTTGGGAGTGTATTTTATAAAACAGTGGTTTTCCAGTTACTTCACTAGCATTTCTTTTCTTTTCTTTGTTTTTGGCTTAATTTAAGTATTATTCTTTTTTAAAATTTATTTATTTATTGCTTCAGGTTACATCATAGTGTCCTCTTTCCACCCTTCCCAGTCCCGACCTCCCACCCTCTACCCACTAACGCTTCCATCCCACTCCTCTGGAATGGAGTGTCCCTACATAGCATTCGCCTGCCCCAATTCATCAGTCATATGAGGGCTAAGAGCCTCCTCATACACTGGAGGCCTACAAGGCAGTACCACCAGGGAAAAGTGTCTCAATGACAAGGAGAGAAAACAAACAAACAAACAAACAAAAAAGTCTATGTCCGTGTTCCCTTTGGTGCATTGGTTGTAGTATAGATATCCTGTACTATATAGCTCAAATCTGACTATAATTGAATAGATGCCATGTGCATCCTTCTGAGTCTTGTTTAGCTCACTCAGTATGAGTTTCTCTAGTTCCATCCATTTGGCTGCAAATTGCATAATTTCCTTGTTTCTGATAGCTGAGTAGGTTTCCATTGTGTAGATGTACCATAGTTTTTTAACCCATTCTTCAGTTGAGGGACATCTGGGTTATTTCCAGTTTCTAGATATTACAAATAAGGCTGCTATGAACATAGATGAGGCAACTTCCTTGTGATTTGGTGAGGAGTCATTTGGATGTATATCCAGAAGTGGTATGGCTGAGTCCCGAGGCAGAGCTATTCCAAGTTTTCTAAGATATCGCCAGACTGACCTCCATAGTGGTTGCACAAGCCTGCACTCCCACCAGCAATGGAAGAGTGTTCCCCTTTCTCCACACCCTCGTCAGCATGTGCTGTCATTTGAGCTTTTGATCTTAGCCATTCTGACAGGTGTGAGATGGAATCATAGAGTGGTCTTGAGTTGCATTTCTCTGATTAAGGATGCTGAGCATTTCTTCAAGTGTCTCTCGGCCTTTAGGAATTCCTCCTTTGTGAATTCTCTGTTTAGCTCTTTTCCCCATTTTTTTAATTGGATTATTTGGTTTCTTGACATTTAATTTCTTGAATTCTTTGTAAATTTTGGATATTAGCCCTTTGTCAGATGTGGGGTTGGTGAAGATTTTTTCCTTATCTGTAGGCTGCCATTTTGTTCGAATGACAGTGTCTTTTGCCATACAGAAGCATTTCAGTTTCATGAGGTCCCATTTATTGACTGTTGGTCTTAGGTCCTGAGCTGTTAGTGTTCTGTTCAGGAAGTTGTCACCTATGCCAATGACTTAGAGGGTTTTTTCCACTTTCTCTTCTAGTAGATTTAGTGTGACCGGGCTTATGTTAAGGTCTTTTATCCACTTGGACTTAAGTTTTGTACAAGGTGATAAGTATAGGTCTAATTTCATTCTTTCACAAGTGGACATCCAGTTGGACCAGCACCATTTGTTGAAGATGCTGTCCTTTTTCCATTGTGCGGTTTTGGTTTCTTTGTCAAAAACTAGGTGACCATAGGTGTGTGGGTTCATTTCTGGGTCTTCAATTCAATTCCATTGATCCACTGGTCTGTTTTTATACCAGTACCATGATGTTTTATTACTATTGCTCTATAGTACAGCTTGAAATCTGGGATGATACCTCCAGATGCTTTTTTTTTTTTTAACTGTACAGGATTGATTTTGCTATTCTGGGTTTTTTGTTGTTCCAAATGAAGTTGAGAATAGCTTTTTCCATGTCTATAAAGATTTGTGTTGGTATTTTGATAGGAATTGCATTGAATCTGTATATTGCTTTTGGTAGGATGGCTTATCAGCCTGCAAGAAAAGCCCTTATTTTTAGCTAATGTGAACATTGCTAGTCTTACTTTGAACAAACTACATGTATGTATTTGTGAGTGTGAGCATGCATACATGCGTGCATGTATTTGTGTGTGTGTGTGTGTGTGTGTGTGTGTCTGTTTCTAGGATCCAAACTTCAAAGAATTGCATACCTAATGAGAGTTCTATTATTAAGCTGATTCTCATGCAAGATACTAAAATGATAAGGACAGAATGATAAAGAGACCACAAACAGAAGACTGTAGGAAAATAATGCTGTTTTGCCAACAATGCATTACTGCTAACAGCTATAGAAATATACTCCTTCATGATGTGTCATTATCTTCAAGACCAAGTGTGTGGCAGTGTTGTATTGAGACTATTATATTTATTAAATATTTGGTCTCACTCTGTTTTGGAGGGGATGGCAAAAATGATGCCTTGGGCAACAATCTGTGGAAGCAACTGCTATTTGAATACATATTTACTTCAGCTACTCAGAAGAATCACTTCAGTTTTCATGGAGCATGAGAAATTATATCTCTGTGTCATAAGCCTGCTTGAATTGTATTCACTTCTCATAGTCATCTGTGACATTATCACTGTATTACTGCTCTCATCATCTCCTAGCTTATTAGAGTTTAAGTAATTATTTCTGAACCTGTGTAGTAGATCACTTCCTGCATTAGATTTGTTAAGATTAGGAGAGAAAGGGGAAATACTAGCTGAACAATATAGTTTCCACAACTCAAATTTCAAAAAAAATTGATACATTAATATAACTCTTCTTCCTCATTTTAAAATGCACATTCTTCTTGAAAGGTCAATTATTAAAGTAGTTTACATAACATTTTGAAAAATAGACCCTGAGAGAAGATGCCTTTTGGATGTTGTGCTATGGATAATAGTTTTGGGAATAAGTTGCAGAAGAAATTATGCTTTTAAAATATTTTATTATATTTTTGAGGATGTATGTAATGGGAGTTAGATTGCTTTAGTGAATATATAGGGGCTTCTGATACAGTCTCTTAAAAGGCACATGAAGATCAGCCTTGTACCTCGAGGCATCTGGCATGGCAGCATGTGGACTGAAAAAGGGTTTCTAGCTTGGCATTGCCTTCAGCTGCTAAATAGTGGCCAAAGTGGACAGAGAACAGATTAGGCTGAAGCCACGTGGAACTGTGAGAGACAATACCCTATTTAAGGACATGGGGCGAAGCCCGGGGGCCCTGCACTAGTGATGATGTGGTGCGAAGTGGCATACGCCATTTACTGAAGCCAAGGCAGGATTGGCTAAATGGTGGACCTCAAGCGGAGCTGTGCAAAAGTAGAAGAGCCTTAGCCCTAAGGTGGGACAGTATCTTCCCTGAGGGATTCAGCCAGCTAAAAGGGTGGACTGAGGGACTGAGTAGAACTGTGCTTGGCTGGCCCCGCCTCCATGGTTACTGCAGAGCTGCAGAGCGACTGAGTGGCTAAGACAAACTGACCACATTGGCTCTATGGGTAGTTGAGGTCCACAGAGGAAAGAAGGCTTCAAGCCTAAATTGAAGTGAAGTTGCCATAGCAATGCCATAGATAATTGCCCTCAAGGACCTACACCACAGGTGTTCCCTCACACAGATGGCTGACTAATTGCCCTCAAGGACCTATGCCTGAGCATTTTCCCCTGAGACTGTTTCCTTCTAAAGGGTTAAGGTTAGTTGTTACATAATAGATGTTTATAGTTATTAATAGGGTTAGTTGTTAGGTAATAGGTGTTTATAATATTTAATAAATATGGTTGTAAAAAAAAGCTTTGTTTTCAGATGTGATAACATTTATTTTGAACATATTCATCCCTAGTCCTCAGCACCTCACATATCCACCTTCAAGTCATAGCCATCTTTCTTTGTCCTTATCTTCCTTTTTAATCGCATCAAGACCTATTACTGATGTCTATATACATACTATTGATTGTATGACCATGTATTGGAGCTTCTTGTCCTACTGGGGGGAACATCTTAAAGCTACCTCTCTATACTGGCAACTATCAGTTACTGAAACCTTATTAAGTAGGGGTGGAGGCTCATGCGGATCTCTCTTCTCCTTGATGGGATTTTGTATGGCTTTAATTGTATAATCTTGTGCATGCTGACAATCTCCAGGAGTTCATATGTGCAACTGTGCTATTTGTTGGGCGTGTACTATTTGCTGGCATTCATCCATCACTCTTGATTCTTACAATCTTTCTAAATGAGCCCTGAGACTTAGGGAGAGAGGTCATGTGATATAGACAGCCCATCTATAGCCAAGCACTCTCTAGTCACTTATCTTCTGAACCTTGACAAGTTATTTGTTTCAATGGTAATCTGCTACTGCAAAAGAAAGAAAAGAAATGAAGAAAAGAACATTAACCATAACAATAATAACAAAAGTGAGCTTATATGATGAGGATTGACAGATGCACTAAACTAGGGGTGTGATGAATAGTCACAAGGTGTTCATTCAATCCTCTGGTATAACCACTGATGTCACTGGTTTCTTTATCTGTTATCCCATAGTGCCTAGTAGTGGCATAATTGCTTTGTGTTCTGGCTAGTTTAATGTCACCTTGATATAAGTTAGAGTCATCTGAGAGAAAGGAACCTCAATTGAGAAAAAATGCCTCCATATTATAGGGCTGTAGGAAGGGATTTAGGACATTTTTTTTCTTCATTAGTTACTGATATGGTAGGAAACATCCCATTGTGGATAGGGACACCAAATGGGATAATAGTTCTGAGTTCTGTGAAAATAAAGAGCCCTGGGGAGCAAGTCAGTAAGCAGCACTCCTGAATGTCTTCTGCATCAGATCCTGCCTTCAGGTTTCTGTCCTGCTGAGATTCTGCCTTCACTACATTTGACCATGAACTGTTAGTTGGAACTGTGAGTGAAATAACCATTTCTCCCTCAAGTTGTTTTTGGTTATAGTATTTTATCACAGCAATAGTAACTCTAATTAAGACACCTTGTTACAGGAAAACTCCATCTACCCTGTATTTGTGTGTGTGTGTGTGTGTGTGTGTGTGTTTAGAAAGATATTCAGTGGTAGTTTTTCAAATGAGTTTAGTGGACTGGGGTTTAGGAGGATAGGGTAAAGAGTAATTGCTAAGAGGGATAAGTACCACTGTCTTAACATTCACTTGGCTGCCTCAGTCTCTAATGCCTCTGCATCAAACAAGAAAATAGTACTAAAACAAAAATTAAAAATTCTTCTACAATATTATTGAGTATTTATGAACTATTAACTTAAACCAAGTGATTAGAACATATATAATTCAGAACAGTCCTTCACCTGCTGCCAGAATTTATTGGACATATATGATTTTGTGATATGAACTTCTTCCAGTCAGCTCCTATTTCATATGGTGAATTCTTTCATTAATCAGAAGGACAATTCAAAGATGGGTAATATCAAAACTAATCCCTGCTGCCATGACATTGACCTTTCAAAATAAACTTTTTACTTCCTGATACCTTCTGGATTTCTATGCTAAACACTTGCATTCTTCTCTTCATATTTTCCCTCTTCTAGTAGGAGGAAATAATGTAAAAATCAAACCCTTAATCCCAAGATAGGCCAAAAGCTCATTCACTTCTGTTTTCCTTCGGCCATGTGATTTCCCCACTCACTTTCAGAAATAAACAGTTTCAGAATGCAAGCTTCATATCTTTAATAGCTCATACAGTGCACAGCCGCTCAAGCCCAGGCTTCACTTTAAAGTCTCCTTGTTCATATATTTGAGGTTTAAGGGTTCAGCCATTCAGTATTGTCAAGTCTCTAGGGAACCTGCTTCCTTTTTCCAGCCTTATATATATTTTTTTTATTCTCAACTTGATGCAATCAAAACTGCTCATGTCAATATTCTGAACAAGCACATTTATCTAAAATACATTCAACCTAGTTTTAGAATACATGTATTCTTTGTAAAGTTACAAGACTTCTTTCATTTTACTAAATAGGAATCTAAGTCCACACTTGCATATGTTGTATTGCATCTCCTTTTCTCATTTTTTTGTTCTCAGAAAGGATGCTGTCATGTAACACGGGCTGCTGCACATGCACAATCCTTATTTCTCTTCTTCCAGAGTGCTGAGACTAATGGCCTTGGCCTCCGTATAAGATCTGATGGATAACATGGATTATCAATTTAATGAGATTTAGAATCACCTAGGAAAAACTATCTGGATATGATTGTGAGTCATTTTCTAGATATTTTAATGATGTGGGAAGACCCATCTTAACCTGACAGCACCATAGACTATGGTGTGAGACTAAATGAAATGGACACAGGGGATTGAGGAACAACATTCATCTCTTTCATTGTGACTGCAAGTGTGAGCTTCTGTCCTGTGCCTTCTCAACCATAATGCCTTCCCATTAACCTGCAAATCAGATGTAGTCTCTGACCCTTATGTTGCTTTTTTTCCATGGTATTTATTTCAGGAAGGAGCAAAGTAACAAATATTCCAAGCTTACTAAATCATTTTCATTTTAGTGAAAGTACTTAATGGATAAAACAAAGTAATAGGAGAATATCCAAGCATATAATTGTGGTATGAGTTTATTAAAATAACCAATTATGAGAATGTTTTTGTTTAATTCCAGGTGTGAGGTTGCTTAAGACACAGGTGTAAAGTGTTAAATGTCTCCTGAGCTAGCAGGGGCGTGGCTTAGTCAGCTGCAAGCACTTAAACTCTGAGGACTTGTGAGAAAGGAATAAAATGCCAGAGCCCTGAGAAGGGACCTCTACAAAGAAGTAAGAGAAAGGGGGCTACAAAGAAGAGAAAGGGCTACAAAGAAGAGATTGCTGTTTTTTCCTGCTGCTGTCTCCTGGTTTGCTGGACTTCTACTGAAACTGGTATTACCCCCAAAGAACCCAATGACCCTAATCAGTAGGAAGTAGCTTAAAGAGGACTCTGTCCCTTCTCCCTCTAACATTCTTTCTCTCCTGCATAGTGTTGGGGGGGGGTGGGTGGAAGGGAAATTATGGAATTAAATATAGTAAATTACAATGTACAATATAGTACAAAAATAAAAAAAAGCCTCTCGTTACATATAACTCTTGGATGGTATAGCTTCACTGTAGAGTAGTTTTGTGTGTGCAGTTGCCAGTGTCCTAGGATGGACATGTAGAGACCAGAAGAAGACAATGAGGAGTTGTCCCCCATTACCTCTACCTCACTGCTTTTATACAGGACTGCTTAGAGATGTGGAACACCCTTATTTAGTTAGGCAGACAGTTCCTGGTATTTTTTTTTTTTTTAATCTCCACCCAGTCATGGGAGTACAGGTATTCACAGCCATTCACACCTTTATATGGTGAGGGATACAGATTTAGTCTCAGGTCTTTATTCTTGCATACAAAGTATTCTTACACACTCATCCATCTCCCGAGCCTTGAAAATAATTACATTTAAAAGGAAAAAAATATAGGATGGGAAATAATTACACCTAATATTACTAAAGAGCAGTCAGTTCTAAGATAATATTCAGTAGCCACATATAGAAGTTGAAACTTGAAATATTGGTATGCTTTGTAATATTTATTTTCTGGTAGAGGGAACATTATGTGCACCATAGTACAGGTTTCCCTGGTGGTCAGAGGAAGGCATTAGATCCTCTGGAACTATAGTTATAGATGGCTGCGAGTTTTCGGATATGATAATGGGAATGAAACTTAGGTGCTCTGTAAATGTACTACATGCCCTTAACCACTGAGCCATCTCTCCAGACCCAAATATTGTCATTCTTTACTGAGATGTACCATAGGTGTAATATGCACATGTAGTTTAGACTTACTATCAAATCTAATGCATAACTTGTGTAAGTTTTTTTGTGAGTACATATTAAGATCTTGCTTTTTATACACTTTAGATGAAACTTGATACATTTGAAATGTAAACTAAAATTTTACTTTTTATATTATAATATGAACACTAAAATTCAGATTATGGTGGTGTAGCTCACTTTTATCACTCACAAATTGTGTTGGACAGAGCTGTCAGAATAGTAAAATGTGCATTTGGCGAGGGAAAGCACAAAATAATCCTTCTACTGTTTATGTCAGAGAGCCAATGATGGATATAAAACATATCAATGTATTCACATTTGGCATACATATTTGCACAGATACAATTACAGACTGGTTGTTTATTTCTATCAATATTTTAACCTGCAATCTTATGGAATGTCAAGAGAGAGATTTTGGAAAATAATTTGGATTAGATGATGTCATGAAACTGACTTTTTGTTCTGGTAGTGTCACAGAGTCACCAAATAACTCTGCCCGTGTCAGAGGAGGTGCAGTGGAAAGAGAACCAACCATGTGTTACTAATGCAGGAAAGCCCACAACTATCAAGTCATTGCTCACCTTGAACAGAAAAGTTCCTGATCAAAGTGGTCAAAACTATGAAAAAAAAGTCTATATTGGTACTACTTTGTGCTTCCTTCTTAAGATGAATTAGTCTATTTTGCTGCACTGTGTGTCTATACATGTATTTCTGAGTTTTGTGTGTGTGTATAAATATGGGCATGCACATACTCTCTGTTGACTGTATAGGTTAATCATGAGTGTCTTCCTTTATCACTCTCTAATTTATTTGAGACAAGGTCTCTCATTTAGAGTTCATTAATTGGGCTGTGTTTTTGGGTTAATGAGCTTGATTTATAATATATATTTATGTACAGACCAGTATAAATGGATACTAATGAATACATACATTTAATAATTTTGGAGAAGAGTAGTATGGTTAAGTTTGGGAATTTGCTGAGAGTAGGGGTTATTCAAAAACCAGAAAGATATAATTTCTAGGTATGTATGTTAGAATCTTTCTAAAACAAATAAGAATGTCATTCAAATCAATGAGATGGATAAAGTTCATTGTAATTAGCAATTTCTGTTATCATTATCTAATCTTTTGAAGTTTCAGTGTACTGCTTAGATTTATTGCCAACTTGACACACTTAGAGTCACCAGGCTAGGGATTTCTTCTTCTTGAGGCAGGACTTGTATTTGCCCTTGAACATAGTCACAGTAGTTCCTTCATCCCATGTCTTCCTTTTCTGGGACTTACCCCAAAGATCTCTCAAGGTCTCAGGCCTCTTTTGTGCACTTATTATTATACTACTGTGTACTCTTACTTCAGAAATTTGTCTCTGAATAAATTCTACCAATTTTAAAACTGTTTAAAGGTGTATTATATAATAAAATGAACATTCCTACAGTAAATCTTTAATTTAACTATATCTATCTTCTACTATCTATATGTGTTATCTCTCTGTCTCTTATCATCTATCTTTCATCCTATAGAAGTTCGATTTCTCAGGAGAAATTTAACTGTTCTAAGTGGTTCAAATACAGGAATAGATATGTTCCATAGTAGGTAATTCCCTTCAGGCTTTTATGTCATACTCTGGACCCTATCCTGTAGAATTTTTAAGAGGTGGTAGAACCACAGTTAAAGTTTAATTTGTAATTTCATAAAACCTCAGTGGTGTAATACTTACCTTGGTGTAATACTTACTTACATATATATATGTATTATGTATGTATGTATGTATATATGGTTCCTAGTTGGATTGAGAGAATGTTCTGATGAGATGATGCCATCTTGGTTTCTTCTATTTCTGTCTTGCTTCCCAGTCAGTTTTTTTTAATGTTTATTTATTACTTCAAGTTATATCTCCATCACAATCCCTTCCCTCCACCTCTCCTGGCTTCATCCTACCACCTTCTTCCCCTTCTCCCTGAACTCATAATTCTTTGTTTTTAATATTAGGCCACAATTATAAAAATTATAAGGTATAACATACATTCCCAATGTCTAGTCCATACATATTTGGCAACTGATATTAATATTCTATTATCTATCGATGTACCTGAGTTTAAAATTTTATACCTAACTCAATTTCCTTCCTAACTTCCATAAACAAGTTAAAAACATCTTCTTAGATATAGAACATCCTTTTAATTCCTAAACAACTTAAAATTTAACTGTGATATAGTTATCCTGTACTATATAGCTAAAATCTGATTATAATGAATAGATGCCATGTGCATCCTTCTGAGTCTGGGTTAGCTCACTCAGGATGAGCTTCTCTAGTTCCATCCATTTGGTTGGAAATTACATGATTTCATTGTTTCTGATGGCTGAGTAGTATTCCATTGTGTAGATGGACCACAGTTTTTTAATTCATTCCTCGGTTGAGGGACATCTGGGTTGTTTCCAGTTTCTAGCTATTACAAATAAGGCTGCTATGAACATAGATGAGGTAACTTTCTTGTGATTTGGTGAGGAATCATTTGGGTGTATACCCAGAAGTCACCAAAGGGAACAGGAACATAGACTTTGTTACCTGTCATTGAGACACTTTGCCCTAGTGGTGCTGTCTTGTAGGCACCGGTGTATGAGGAGGCTCTTGACCCTCATATGACAGCTGAACTGGGGCAGGGAACTGATATGTAGGGACACTCCACTCCAGAAGAGTGGGATAGAAGGGATGGGGGTAGAGAATGGGAGGGTGGGACTGGAAAGGGTGGAAAGAGGGGACCCTTTTTAAGGTATTGTACCTAGGTAACACTTAAAAATGCAGTGACAAATTTTAGCCCTTTGATAGCAACTGTCACAAACTTTTTAGGATAATAAAATGCAAACTAATAGTCATTCACACATGTCATTTTGTTAGATACTAGCATAGTTTATCATAGCTGTTTTCTAATTTAACAAAATTAAGTTGCTAAGAGACAAGCAACATTTGCTTATACAAATATGTGGAGATAGATAGATGGTCTTCAAAAACCTCAAGAAATCTGTAGAATTTTTCATTCAAAGAAGATTTCTTAACTTAAGATTTTTTGATATTGAGACATGTCTGCTCCTGACAGCACCCCCTATTCTACTCAAAGTAGAGGATGAGCATCCTAGAATCTCCATGTGGAGATGGTTGCATTACTGGCAAACTTGTCACTGGGCAAGAAAAATCCCTTGCTTCAACTGTACCCAATCAGTTTTATTGCCTGCTATCAGACCCAAAAACAAGAGGATCAACTGATCATGAACTGAAATTTTCAAAATTGTTATCCCAAATAAACTTTTTTCTTTATTATTCACTTGTCTTTTATAATATGTTTTATAAATAGAAATCTAGACAGCACTGTTCCCCATTTTTTGTTTGGATTATTTGTTTTCTTGCCATTTAATTTCTTGAGTTCTTGGTAGATTTTGGATATGAGCCCTTGGTCAGATGTGGGGCTGGTGAAGATTTTTTTCGCAGTTTTGTTCAAATGACAGTGTCTTTTGTCTTACAGAAGCTTTTCAGTTTCATGAGGTCCCATTTGTTGATTGTTGATCTCAGGTCCTAAGCTGTTGGTGTTCTGTTCAGGAAGTTGTCACGTGCCAATGAATTCGAGGGTTTTTCCCACTTTTTCTTCTAGTAGATTTAGTGTGACCGGCCTTATGTTAAGGTCTTTGATCCACTTGGACTTAAGTTTTGTACAAGGTGATAAGTATGGGTCTAATTTCATTCTTTTACAAGTGGACATCCAGTTGGACCAGCACCATTTGTTGAAGAGGCTGTCCTTTTTCCATTGTGTGGTTTTAGCTTCTTTGTCAAAAATTAGGTGGCCATAAGTGTGTGGGTCCATTTCTGGGTCTTCAATTAAATTCCATTGATGTACTGGTCTGTTTGTATAACAGTACCATGCTGTTTTTACTACTATTGCTCTGTAGTAAAGCTTGAAATCTGGATGGTGATACCTCCAGAAGTTTTTTTATTATACAGGATTGATTTAGCTATTCTGTTTTTTTTTTTTGTTGTTGTTGTTCCATATGAAATTGAGAATAGCTTTTTCCATGTCTATAAAGAATTGTGTTGGTATTTTGAAAGGAATTGCATTTAATCTATTGCTTTTGGTAGGATGGCCATTTTTATTGTGTTGATCCTACCTATCCATGAGCACGGGAGATCTTTCCATCCTCTAAAGGCCTCTTCAATTTCTTTCTTCAAGGGCTTGAATTTCTTGTTGTACAGGTCTTTTACTTGCTTGGTTAGAGTTAACCCCAGGTAATCCAATCAAAAAATGGGGAACAGAGCTAAATAGAGAATTCACAAAGAAGGAATCCCTAATGGCTGAGAGACACTTAAAGAAATGCTCAACATCCTTAATCATCAGAGAAATGCAACTCAAGCAACTCTGAGATTCCATCTCACCCCTGCCAGAATGGATAAGATCAAAAGCTCAAATGACAGTACATGCTGGCAAGGGTGTGGAGAAAGGGGAACCCTCCCCCATTGCTGGTGGGAGTGCAGGCTTGTGCAACCACTATGGAGGTCAGTCTGGCCATATATTTGAAAACTTGGAATAGCTTTGCCTCAGGACCCAGCCATACCACTTCTGGGTATACACCCAAATGACTCCTCACAGAATCATAAGGAAGTTTCCTCATCTATGTTCATAGCCTTATTTGTAATAGCTAGAAACTGGAAACAACCCAGATGTCCCTCAACTGAAGAATGGATTAAAAAACTGTGGTACATCTACACAATGGAATATTACTCAGCTATCAGAAACTATGAAATTTGAAGCCAAATGGATGAAACTAGAGAAGCTCATCCTGAATGAGCTAACCCAGACTCCGAAGGATGCACGTGGCATCTATTCACTTATAGTTGGATGTTAGCTATATAGTACAGGATATCTATACTACAACCAACGCACCAAAGGGAACATGGACATAGACTTTTTATTTTTTGTTTGTTTGTTTTTTAGTTTTCTCTCCTTGGCAATGAGACACTTTTCACTGGTGGTACTGCCTTGTAGGCCCCCAGTGTATGAGGAGGCTCTTGGCCCTCCTATGACTTCTGAACTGGGGTGAGGGACTGTTAGGTAGGGACACTCCTCTCCAGAGGAGTGGGATGGAAGGGTTAGAGGGTAGAGGATGGGAGAGCGGGGCTGGGAAGGGGGAAAAGAGGAAAATATGATGGAGATGTAACCTGAAGCAACAAATAAATAAATTTATTTTAAAAAAAAAAAGAAATCTAGACAGCAGAAACCAATTACCGAGAGTTTATATGATCTTTGTTCTTGCTAAGCCTAATGACACAGAAGGGCTCCTTGAAACTCTTCTGAAGTTCTAAAGAAATCTAATATCCCAACCAAGAAAATCTGATTCTGTAAGCAGATGATAATAATTTTTTTCATACATTTTCAGAACACAATTCTAATATAAATATAGACAACATAAGATTGAGAATTATTATCATTCAGCTGTAAATAAATTCTAGACAACATCCATGTTGAATAACATATATGTGATTTGTCCGCACCCCATGGCTATGGCCATCTGACTTTAAATGAATCATATTGGTACAAATAACATAATTTCAACTTCATTTTGGCACAGTAATATTTGCACTAAATTTGGAATAAAAGGTAGAGATATATTTGAACAATTTTTAACTGAAAATAAATATGTATAAAAGTTCAGTCAAGGTACAAGAGATGTACATCTCATGTACAAGAGAGGAATTCTAAAAACATCTAGTCAAAGTATTGTCCACTAGGACAAGATGTCCAGAAGAATACTAAGTCTTGACAAGCACACAGCACTCACAAGGTGAGAAACCTAGAAATACAGTTTTGAGGGTTCCATTTCTTTCTTTTGAGTAAAGAGCCACCATGCTCATTTAGACTTGGATGAATTGGCAAGTAACTGAGAGACTAGTGCTGTGGGTCAAGAGGGCACAGTTATACGTGATTCTTGGGAAAGAATGTAACACACAATGTGATATAGTTTTGCAAGTGTGCATCTTGAAGGAGAGATAAAGTCTGGCAGACTTCACAGATTTCAAATTAAAATGTAGAAGTCATGAATCTATATAGCAGGGCAAGTATTCCTGTAAGAAAAAGGTTACAAAGAGCTGTATAATTGTGGTCACAATTGCAGTTATTGGGCTAGAAGAAGACTTACGAGTTAGGAGTCCTGATTGCTCTTGCCAACCACCCAGATTTGGTTCCCAAAAACATATGGTGGCTGACATTTTATAACTTAATTCCCAAGGAATCCAATGCTGTCTTCTAGCCTGTACACACACTGCATAAACACAGAGTAAATAGACAAATAAATAAATATTGAAATATTTTAAAATTTTGTTGAGGACCCCCAAAATAGACAGATGACTGGAATAAAGTATGATTGTTGAAAAAGATGAAAAGAATACAGAAAAGGAATCCATAAGAGAATTCATATGGTTGGCAAACATATGAACAAGATTTTTAGAGTCCTGAGACTATTACTGTTTCAGCAATGGAACATTCAGATTTGATATTTGGCTTGTAGGGCTGTATTTTGAGTTGTTCTACCATCTTCATGTGAAATTTTCGTATCCTAATTGGATACGAGTTACAAGTGCCTACTAATCATTCTATATTTCAGGATTTTAATATTTTTTTACAAAGAACCAAAATTATGTTTGTTTAAGTTATAGAAATTAATGTGAATTTTGATTCATAGCAGCGTTAGAGCTGTGAAGACAGAGAACAGCAGAAGGCTGACAGAAGGCATATTGTTTTCTAGAACTGGATGAATCTATGTGAGTCAGGAATAGAACAATTTAGGGTGGCAAAGTCTTTCCTACAACGCATATATTAATGGCTTCATTTTTTCAATGACAATATAAGAAAATATGTTTAAGTAATATTTTTAAGATCGAGCTGTCAAGACTTTGAAATGCACTATATTATTAAAATGTATGGGAAGATGTGTGAAAACTTGGCAAACTTTATGAAAAGTAAATTTTCATTTACTATTTTAATGTTTTTAATTTATTATTTAATTTCATAGATTATACATGCATGGTATTAATGAGTGCTAAAATTAGATTATAACAGAGAAAGATTATTTGTTTTCTGTTATGTGACATGAGGATATCACATTTATTTCTAAAGGTTATATTGAATATGAATATTAAGTAATTAATTAACTCACTGCTTATATCTTTTTTTAAACAGTTTTGCATTCTTGTAAGAGGCTGATCCAAATTAAAATGTGTAAGAAAAGATTAAATTGTCATACTTATTTCTTCAGTTAATAAAATTATCCAAAAAAAGTGTTTATAAATGTAGTTAAGGGATATTTGGCTCCAAAAAGTAACATATATTAGCATTTATTGAATAATTAATATTTTATACATTTCTACAAATAGTAAATAGTAATTTGTTGTCTTTAGCATAAATCCACACCTCTTTTTCATTTAAAATAAAAAAACATAGCACTACTTATCAATCATTTTTTTCATTAAATACAATCAGTAATCAATTGGATTCCTGTTTCCTCTTACAGAGAACCATTGAGTAACTTCTAAGCTTATAGTGCTTCACAGGAAGGGTCATTCTGTAGTGCCATGGGACATGCTTCTTTTATTCAGGTTCTATCAGGGACATGACTTATTTTTCTCTTTAAAGCTTTATCATGTGGAAAATGACACCAAGCAAGAAAACACAGTTTGACTCATGTGTGGGCACTAGCAATGGAAACTGAAGGCAAGGCCAGGACTGTTAAGAAAAAGAGATGAGCGACTCATATCCATAACTCTAACAGAGAGTCCAGAATGGGCAGAACAACTTTTCAGGAAGTTAAAACTCAGTGAAAAAGGATAAAACACAAAAAATGGTACTTTTATGTCAGCAATTGTTGGGTATTTTCAAAATTTGTGGGGCAGGGGTCATACAACGTTTTTGTGGATTTGTTCTACCATGATTTAAGTGGGAAATACTGTTCATGTGTGTTTTATTGCTGGGGATGGATCTACTTATGCTGATTTAGAAGACAATGGAATCACTTATATTATCATATGCTGGGGTCTATATGGAAATGTGTAGGGAGTTAGATTAATTAAATTAGATTTAGAAAATATCTAGGGGTTTCTAATACAGTCTCTTAATTCGGGGCATGAAGATCAACTTGGCTGTGAGCGATTAGCTTATCAGCTTGTGGAAAAACAAGCATGAAGTCAGGTGAAAACAGGAAACAAACAGGAGACTTAATGAACTGAAAAACAAGGTTGAAGCCAAGAAAAATAGGAAAGACTTAATGGACTAGAAACATAGTATTTGGCCTGGCATTTTTTTCAGCTGCTAAGTGGGCATCTTGGTAATCATGTGAGTCCCATAGCAAGTGGCGTGGGTTTGTTGTTGTTGTTTTTGCTTTTTTTTTTTTTTTTTTTTTTTTTTTAGGAGTGTCATATTATATCTTGAACCAGTGGCAAATTTTGATGTGAGCATCATGTAGTGTTAGATTTGCAACTATGTATACTGAAGGGGGCTTTAAGGTCATGATTAGTTACATCAGCATTCCAGAAAGCATCCTCTGAGGCCAGACAGTATGTGAAAGTGTCTACACCGTCATTATTTATCTCACTGCTCACATCATAGCTGCCTCTGTAGCTTAATTTGATCATTTCAGAAGCTGAACATTTGTACATGTTTCAGGTTAGTTAAATATATACCATTCATAGGACTCTGTGTGGATCAACTACTTAATAATAAGAGGTGGAAGTTAGACTTGCATGTTATTACTCCCTTGAGAAAATAAAATGTAAACACATTGCATTTGGATTCATTGATAAGATGGACCACACTTTACTTTTATAGTCCTCTAGTGTTCTAATTTGCTTTCTCTTTCTATTACCCAAACAAACTTAGGGAGTAAAGGGTTTATTTCCATTTGAAACTGTAAATAATAGTTCATCACTAGAGTTCAGGGGAGGAACATGGAAGTAGAACCTGAACCAGAGACCACAGCAGAACAGTGCTTACTGCCTTGCCATTCATGGCTCATTCACCCTACATTTTACACATCACAGCATCAACTGCCCAGGGGTGGCACTACCCAGCTTGTGTCAAATTGACAAATAACTAACCAGCACAACCAAAGTATAACAGCATCAAGAAAATAGGGACAGTAATGTTGGAATAAGTCTGTGAACGTACAATTGCCCCAAAGGGGTAGCTTGAATTAAAAATAACTCAAATGACTTTGCATTCTCTTTTAAACATGATTGAACATACTTATGTTTACTCTCAAGAAATTAAGTATTTATTTTTCCCGTGATTTCCTAACTTGTGTGATATTTTATCTGCATTTTTCACAAACCTGAGATGATTCTTGCCTTAGGGGAAAATTCTAAACCTGTTCAAAGTCTTTGTTTCATAGTTGGAAAGGAGCAGTGGAGAAATTTTAAAACAAATGATGTCACTGTAAACTAAAATGTCCTATCTAAACCTTTCGACATAAGAATAAGCTTTAGATATGTGTGGAAATAACAAATCTATTATTTAAAAGAGACAGAGAGAGAATCATTCGTCTTGTTGGAGCTGCACTTGAACAGTAGAAAGGTAAACTAATGAAAATGGCAAAGTGTTGTCCTGTTTCTAAACAGCTACACTCACTGGATGAGAGAATGCAGCCCCAGCCGTGCATAACTTCTAAGGGTCAGAATGCAAAGAAAGGTCAATAGTGACATAGATAAATCAGTTCGTATCTTTTCCTTTTAATTTTCAGGAATTTACTATAGAATCTTCTTTTGTGGTAGTTTGCCAATTTTGAATTATTTCTTACTTGGTTTAACTTGAGTGGTCCTGGTAAGCACCAGTTTAATAATCAGGTAGAAGCATTCTGCCACAGGGTCTTGTGGAGTCAGCACCGGTAGGAGAAAAATGGGTGGCTGGGGGCTGGAATAGTAATTTGTAGAACACATGGGACTTAGAAACTAGGATGTAGTCAAACTTGAATTGCAATTTGTCTTAGACAAAGTCAGAGGGAAGGAAGGAACTTTTAAATGCTGAAGAATAGATTTAAAGAAAAAACATAATGATGAGAATAATCTAGGTTTCATTTAGATTAATATCTATCAGGAAGAAATTGAAAAAGTCAATTTTGTCTTTTTTTTCCTCTTTATTTTTTATTTCTTCAAGTTACATCTCAATCGCAATCCCCTACCTACTCACCCCTCTAGTCCCACCCTCCCACCTTCAACCCCCCATCCTCTTCCCTTTTTTTTTAAAGTTTAAGGTATATCTTACTTCCCCCAACAGTTCCCCTTTTCACTCCAACAAATGGTTCTTTCTCTTAATATAATAGATACAATACAAAACAACAGAGGTAATTAGGCCACAGTTATGAGGGTTATATGTTTTAGTGTACATTCCCAATGTCCAGTCCATATGTATTTGGTACCTGACTTTAACTTTCTACTATCTAAACATCTCCATGAGTTTAAAGTTCTGTATCTAACTCAACATTCATTCTAAATTGCAACACAATTTTAAAAGCATCACCCTAGATCTATAGCACACAATTGACTCGTAAACAACTCAAAATTTAATTATGAGACTCTAGCTATCTATTCTTCAACCACCTCAGAGACCTGAGAGGGATAAATATATCTGACTTTATAGGAAGTACAGGGCCTGCAGCTTCCAGAACTAAGAAATGACATACCAGTGGCTGCCTGGACAGTTCCCATTTTCTCTCCATACATTACAGCATCAATCTTCAGTCATTTGGCCCCGTTTCTGTGACAGACATTGAGTGTAGAGCAGGGGTTATGAAGGACTTGCCTACCCTATCTTGGTGGAGCCAGGCTGTCAACTTACCTGCTTCCAAGTTTTGTCCTTTTGGACAGCATTCTGTCTACAGATGGAGCAAGGGGTTTTTCCTGCCAAGAGATAGGCTTGCAACTAATTCAATCATCTCCCACTGGAGATTCTTTGATGCTCCTCTTCTATTTGGAGTAGAATAGGGGGTGCTGTCAGGGGTTGACATGTCTCTATAAAAAAAAATCTAAAGTTAAGAAAACATCTTTTAATGCCATATTCTGCAGATTTCTTGAGGTTTTTGAAGAGGCCCTATGCATCTCTTATATTAGGATAAGCAGATGTTGCTTGTTTCTTAGCAGCTTTATTTCTGATTAGCTTAGAAAATAACTATAATAGACTGTCATAGTACCTAACACAATGACCAGCTTGCATGACTATTAGTTTGCATTTCTTAAATATCCTAAACAGTTTATGACAATTAGTAGCAAAAGGCCGAAACTTCACATTTCATTTTTTTCTTTACACCCTAATTTTCAATCCCATTTATCTGGGGTGGGGTTGTCCCTATATAACAGTCCCTCATCTCAGTTCAGAGGTCATATAAGGGCCAAGAGCCTCCTCATTCATTGGGGGTCTACGAGGCAGTACCACCAGTGAAAAGTGTCTCATTGCCAGGGAGAGAGAACTAAAAAACGAACAAACAAATAAGCAGACAAACAGATAAAAAAGATAAAAAATAGAAAAAAATAAGAAAAATAAAAAATAAAAAGTCTATGTCCATGTTCCCTTTTTGTGTGTTAGTTGTAGTATCGATATCCTCTACTATATAGCTAAAATCCTACTATAAGTGAATAGATGGCATATGCATCCTTCTGAGTCTGGGTTAGTTCACTCAGGATGAGTTTTTCTAGTTCCATCCATTTGGCTGCAAATTGCATAATTTCATTGTTCCTGATAGCTGAATAATATTCCATTGTGTAGATGTACCACAGTTTTTTAACCCATTCTTCGGTTGAGGGACATCTGGGTTGTTTCCAGTTTCTAGCTATTACAAATAAGGCTGCTATAAACATAGATGAGGAAACTTCCTTATGATTTCATGAAGAGGCATTGGGTGTATACCTAGAACTGGTATGGCTGGGTCCTGAGGCAAAGTTATTCCAGGTTTTCTAAGATATCGCCAGACTGACCTTCATAGTGGTTGCACAAGCATGCACCCCACCAGCAATGGAGTAGGGTTCCCCTTTCTCTACACCCTCACCAGCAGGTGCTGTCATTTGAGCTTTTGATCTTTGCCATTCTGGCAGGTGTGAGATGGAATCTCAGAGTGGTCTTGAGTTGCAATTCTCTGATGATTAAGGATGTTGAGCATTTCTTCAAGTGTCTCTCAGCCATTAGGGTTTCCTCCTTTGTGAATTCTCTATTTAGCTCTGTCCCCCATTTTTTGATTGGATTATTTGGTTTCTTGGCATTTAATTTCTTGAGTTATTTGTAGATTTTGGATATAGACCTCTGTCAGATGTGGGGTTGGTGAGGATTTTCTCCCAGTCTGTAGGCTGCCGTTTTGTTCAAATGATAGTGTCTTTTGCCATACAGAAGGTTTTCAGTTTCATGAGGTCCCATTTATTGATTGTTGATCTCAGGTCCTGAGCTGTTGGTGTTCAGTTCAGGAAGTTGTCACCTATGCCAATGAGTTTGAGGGTTTTTACCAATTTTTCTTCTAGTAGATTTGGAGTGACCGGCCGTATGTTAAGGTCTTTGATCCACTTGGAATTAAGTTTAGTACAAGGTGATAAGTATGGGTCTAATTTCATTCTTTTACAAGTGGACATCCAGTTGGAGCAGCACCCTTTGTTGAAGATGCTGTCCTTCTTCCATTGTGCCATTTTGGCTTCTTTGTCAAAAATAGGTGGCCATAAGTGTGTGGGTCTATGTCTGAATCTTCAGTTCGATTCCATTGATCTACTAGTCTATTTCTATACCAATACCATGCTGTTTTTACAACGATTGCTCTGTAGTACAGCTTGAAATCTGGGATGGTGATACCTCCAGATGCTTTTTTATTGTACAGGATTGATTTAGCTATTCTGGGCTTTTTGATGTTCCATATGAAATTGAGAATAGCTCTTTCCAAGTCTATAAAAATTGTGTTCGTATTTTGATAGGAATTGCACTGAATATATATATTGCTTTTGGTAGGATGGCCATTTTTATTATGTTGATCCTAACTGTCCATGAACATGGGAGATCTTTCCATCTTCTAAAGGCCTCTTCAATATCTTTCTTCAAGGGCTTGAAGTTCTTGTTGTACAGGTACTTTACTCGCTTTGTTAGAGTTACCCCCAGGTATTTTATGTTGCTTGTGGCTATTGTGAAGGGGGTTGTTTCCCTTATTTCTTTCTCAGCCCATTTGTTTGTTGTATGAAGAAGGGCTTCTGATTTTTTTTGAATTAATTTTGTATCCAGCCACTTTGCTGAAGGTGTTTATCAGCTGTAAGAGTTCTCTGGTGGAATTTTTGGGGTCGCTTATGTATACTATCATATCATCTGCAAATAGGGATAATTTGGCTTCTTCATTTCCGAAGTTTATCCCCTTGATCTCCTTTAGTTGTCTTATTGCCCTAGCAAGAACTTCAAGTACTATATTTTAGAGGTATGGTGAAAGTGGACATACTTGCTTTGTCCCTGAGTTTAGAGGAAATGCTTCAAATTTCTCTCCACTTAATTTGATGTTGGCCTCTGGCCTGCTGTATATTGTCTTTATTATTTCTAGGTAACGTCCTTGTATGCCCGTTCTCTCCAGAAATTTTAGCATGAAGGGGTGTTGGATTTTGTCAAATGCTTTTTCTGCATCTAGCAAGATTATAATGTGTTTTTTTTTTCTTTCATCTTGTTTATATGGTGAATGACGTTGATAGACTTTCATATGTTGAAACATCCCTGCATTACTGAGATGAAGCCTACTTGATCATGGTGTATGATACTTTTGATGTGTTCTTGAATTCAGTGTGCTAGTATTTTATTAAGTATTTTTGCATCTATGTTCATGAGGGAGATTGGTCTGAAGTTCTCTTTCTTTATTGCATCTTTGTGTGGTTCAGGAATTAGGGTGACTATGGCCAACTCATAGAATGAGTTTGGCAATGTTCTTTCTGATTCTATTTGGTGAAAGTGTTTGAAGAGTATTGGTTTTAGCTCCTCTTTGAAGGTCTGGTGGAATTCCGTGCTAAAGCCATCTGGCCCTGGGCTTTTTTTTTGGGTGGGAGATTTTTAATGACTGTTTCTATTTCCTTAGGGGTTATAGGGTTGTTTAATCTTTTTATCTGATCTTGATTTAGCTTCAGTAGGTGGAATCTGTCAAATAAATTGTCCATTTCAGTTAAGTTTTCAAATTTGGTTGAGTATAGATTTGTAAAGTAGATCCAAATATTCTCTGGATTTCCTCAACATTTGTTGTTATTTTTTTCACTTTTCATTTCTGATTTTGTTGGTTTGGGTTTTTTCCTTCTGTCTTTTAGTTAATTTGGCTAAGGGTCTGTCTATTTTCTTGATTTTTCTCAAAGAAACAACTCTTAGATTCATTGATTCTTCATACAGTTCTTTTTGTTTCTAAGTTGTTGATTTTAGCCCTAAGATTGATGATCTCCTGCCTTCTGCTCATTTTGTGAGTGTTTGCTTCTTTTTTTCCAATTTCACCAAGTTTAGCTGTTAATTCGCTAATATGAGCTCTCACAATTTTCTTTTTGAAGGCACTTAGTGCTATGAACTTTCCTCATAGAACTGCTTTAATTGTGTCCCATAGGTTTGGGTATGTTGTGTCTTCATTTTCATTGGATTTTAAGAAGTCTTTGATTTCCTTCTTTATTTCTTCCCTGACCCAGTGGTCCTCTAGTAAAGAGTTGTTCAATTTCCATGTGAGTGTAGACTTTCTGTTGATTCTTTTACTATTGAAGTCCAGCTATATTCCATTGTGGTCTGATGAGATGCAAGGGGTTATATCTACTTTATTGTATCTGTTGAGGCTATCTTTGTGTCCAACTATATGGTCGATTTTGGAGAAGGTTCCATGAGGTGCTGAGAAGAAGGTGTATTCTTTTATGATTGCATGAAATGTTCTGTAGATATCTGTTAGGTCCATTTGGTTCATGATCTCTGTTAGACTCATTATTTCTCTGTTTGGCTTCTATCTTGATGATCTGTCCATAGTTGTGAGTGGGGTGTTGAAGTCTCCCACTTCTAAAGTGTTTCCATCGATGTGCGATTTAAGTTTTAGAAGCGTTTCTTTTATAAATGTAGGTGCCTTTGTATTTGGGGCATAGATGTTCAATATTGAGATGTCCTCTTCATGAATATTTCCTTTAATGAGTATGTAGTGCCCTTCTCTGTCTTTTTTTATTAATTTCAATTGGAAGTCTATTTTGTTTGATATTAGGGTGGCTACTCCAGCTTGTTTCCTGGGTCCATTTGCTTGGAAAAACTTTTCCAAGCCCTTTACTCTGAGATAGTGTTTATCTTCAATAGTGAGATGTGTTTCTTGTATGCAGCAAAAAGATGGTTCTTGTTTACGGATCCAGTCTGTAAGTCTGTGTGTTTTATTGGTGAGTTGAGTCCATTGATGTTGATAAGTATTAGTGACCAGTGGTTGTTATTTCGCATTATTTAGGTGTAGCTGGTCATCTTTTGTTTCTTTTTGTTTAGTTGTTATGGAGTTTTCTATTTCCTCTGTTTCTTGGGTGGAGTTATCTTCTCTGTGTTGGAATTTTCCTTCTAGGATCTTCTGTAGGGCTGGGTTTGTGGGTAGATATTGTTTAAATTTGATTTTGTCATGGAATATCTTGTTTTCTCCATCTATGTTGATAGAGAGTTTTGCTGGGTATAGTGGTCTGGCTGGGCACCTATGTTCTCTCAGGGCTTGTGGGACATCTGTCCAGGCCCTTCTAGCTTTTAAAGTTTCTGAGGAGAAGTCAGGTGTGATTCTGATGGGTCTGCCATTGTATGTGACTTGGCCTTTTTCTCTTACAACTTTTAATATCCTTTCTTTGTTCTCTACATTTGGAGTTTCAATTATTATGTGGCGAGAGGAGTTTCTTTTCTGTTCTAATCTGTTTGGTGTTCTATAAGCCTCTTGGATTTTTGTTGGCATCTCTTTCTTTAGGTTTGGGAAGTTTTCTTCTATGATTTTGTTGAAGATATTCCCTGTACCATGGAGTCAGGGGTCTTCTCTTTCCTCTATGCCTATAATTCTTAGGTTCCGTCTTTTCGTTGAGTCCTTGATTTCTTGGGTATTGTGGGTGAGAGATTTTTTTGACTTTCTCATTTTCTTTGGATGTTGTATTGATTTCTTCCATCGAATCTTCTATGCCTGAGTTCCTGTCTTCCATCTCTTGAATCCTATTTTTGGTACTCAAATCCATAGCTCCTGTTCTTGTCCCTTGATTTTCCATTTCCATTTTTAACTCTGACTGTGTTTTCTTAATTGTTTCCACTTCCATTTTCATTTCTTCAGTGATTCTATTTGTTTTGTACATTTCCTGCTCCAGTTTGCTTGTCTTTGCCTGGAAGTCTTCCATTGCCCTCACTTTTTTTTGTTCAAGTTGGGCCACCTTGTTCTGAAGTTCTCTAATGGTGTTTTCCTTTGTTTTTGTATGTGCAATGGTGGCTTCTTTGAATTCCTTCATAGATTTAAGTTCTTCTTGAAGGGACTCTATCACTTTCCAAAATGTGGAATTGTCCTCGTTTTCATGTGTTTCAGCTGTGGTGAGATATCTGGGCTGGATGAAATAGCATTGCTTTTTTTTTTGTTGGAGTCATTCTGCTCTGTTGTTGTTTTTATTTTTGGTCTGGGGCTTTTGGCCATTGGAAATTTCTAGCTGTCTTCTGGACTTGGTTCCACAGGGGGCGCTTTGGTGTAGGAGTAGAATTGCCTTACTCCATCCCTGTAAGGTGAATCATTCAGCCCTGCCTCCTAGGTGGAGACCTAACTAATCCAGGGGGTGGATCTGTGTACATGTAAGCTCTGGTTCCCAGCCGAAAGGGTCAGTACTTGTTAAAAGTCTGATATACAGCATTTGCAAATACCTCACACTTTGCCCAGTGTTGGCTTCTGTGGTGGGTAAATCTGCCTTCACCCCCAATAGCCTTGCCGTTCCCTTGGCCCGGGTCTGGAGACTAGCAAGTGACCTCACGCTCGACTAAGTTCCCGTATATTGCAGTGGGTTGCAATCTGCAGCCTGGTTGCCTTCTGTAGCCAAGCTGAGTGTACTTCCATGGGTTGCGACCTTTCACCAGATAGCTGGATCGGCTGTGCGAGACCTGGGGGTGCCCAGCAGGCTGGATATTATCTCTGCGTGGGGTCTGAGTCTGCCTGCCGGGTATTAGATTGGAACTTACCCGGCTTGTCTCTCCTGGTGGGGAGGGGGGATCCCAATTCCCGGATTCAGTGGCTTCCGTGCGTGTCCAAGATTGGGAGGGAGCGCCCTCCAATTTTGTCTTTTTAATAACTCAAAACTACTAAAGTAAGATCCATTCAATGAATGGGAAATTTCTATTATCTGCTTCTAAGAGTAGTTATTATTTTGTTTTGATGAAATGAAAAATTAACTGTAACATTATTGGATTCCATTAATGGAAAAATGACCAGTGTTGTGTTTTCCATGTAAAAATACATGGGTATTTCAAAAATAATATTTTTGAGGAGTTTTCATGTTGGCAGCATGAGATAAATACAAATTCAGTAAAAGGATGTTGAAATGGTTCAGTGGGTAAGAGAACCTCTCCTTTCATGTACAGAACTATCCCACACCTCCAATTTTTGAAGGCTCCTTGCCCAGAACTCCTCTTCCAAGGTATTTCAGGGTATTTTTTCTTTTTCTACCTTCCAAGGGTATTTGCACATTATACTTAACAACATGCATAATATACAACCAGCACACAAACACACACACACAATCAAATAAAATGAAATAAATCTTCAATATTAGAATGTTCCCAAAATAAACAATTTTTTTAAAATGGCACTTTTATGAAAAACTACAGCATATTTATTTTCTTCTTGGTAACTACTACTCTTGATATCTGTTATTATTTATTTGGAAGAATTAGACTTAAAATGTGAGTGATAAATTTTCATACATTGCAAGATTAGTATTAATCACAATACTACTAACAATAAATGTTAATGCAAAGAAGTTGGGCTTGAGTAGAAAAGATATTTTAGGGGGATCCAAGATGGCAGCGGCTGGCGCGGACGTATTTTGATTTCAGGGTCAACAATCACAAGGCGGCAAGTGTTGCAGGACGTGGGGCAAAGGGCAAGACCCCTTCTAAATCTCACCCAGCTACACAGGGACCACAGAAGATCCCTGGGCAGGATGCCCCTTCCCACTCTCAGACACGCTAGGAAGCCTCTGGACCCAGGAATCTGGATAAACCATCCCCCAACAGGAGAGACCCCCGGTAAGTTCCAACCTAATACCCAGCTGGCAGATTCAGAACCCATGCAGAGATAATCCCCACCCTGCTGGGCACCCAGGTCTCACACACATGATCCAATTATCTGGCCAAAGGTTGCAACCCTTGGAAGTGAGTGGAGATCCGCTGCAAAGTGACTTCAGACCACAGATTGCAGTCTGTGACTTCACGGGCCAGTTTCAAAGCAGCAGAAGCGGCAAGGCTACTGGAGATGAACTGCAGATTTACCCACTACAGGAACCAACCCTGGGCAAACAAACCAACCCTGCGAGATATTTGAAACTGTCGTATATCAGACTTTTGTTCTAGTATGGGCTTTCTAGCGGGGAACCAGAGCTAACTTCTACACAGCTCCGCCATCTGGATTAGTTAGGTCTCCACCTGGGAGGCGGGGCTGAATGACTCACCTTATAGGGGTGGAGTAAGGCAATGCTACTCCTACACCAAAGTGCCCCTTTGGACCCAAGTCGAGAAGACAGCTAAAAAATTCCACATGGCCAGAGGCCCCAGACAAAAAAAAAAAAAAACAGAGAGAAATGTCTCCAACAAAAGAAAGCAACGCTATTCCAACCAGCATGAACCACCTCACCACAACTGAAACACATGAAAACGATGACAATTCTACATTATGGAAAGTGATAGAGTCCCTTCAAGAAGAACTTAAAACTATGAAGGAATTCAAAGAAGCCACAATTTTACAAGTCAAAACAATGAATAACACCATTAAAGACCTCTAAGCCAAGGTGACCCAGCTTGAACAGCAAAAGGATAAAGCAATGAAAGATCTCCAGACAAAAAAGAGCAAACTGGAAAAGGAAATGTACGAAACGAACAATACCATTCAAGACATGAAAATAGAAATGGAAACAATAAAGAAACACAGTCAGAGTTAAAATAGGAAATGGAGAATCAAGAGAAGAGAACAGGAACTACAGATGTGATTATGAAAAATAGGATGCAAGAGATAGAAGACAGGAACTCAGGCATGGAAGATTCGATGGAAGAAATCAGTACAGCATCCAAAGAAAATGAGAAAGCTAAAAAATCTCACACCCACAACATCCAAGAAATCAAGGACTCAATGAAAAGATGAAACCTAAGAATTATAGGCATAGAGGAAAGAGAAGACTACCGACTCCATGGTCCAGGAAATATCTGCAACAAAATCATAGAAGAAAACTTCCCAAACCTAAAGAAAGAGATGCCAGTAAAAATCCAAGAGGCTTACAGAACACCAAACAGATTAGATCAGAAAAGAAACTCCTCTCGCCACATAATAATTGAAACTCCAAATGTAGAGAACAAAGAAAGGATATTAAAAGCTGTAAGAGCAAAGGGCCAAGTCACATACAATGGCAGACCCATCAGAATCACACCTGACTTCTCCTCAGAAACTTTAAAAGCTAGAAGGGCCTGGACAGATGTCCTAGAAGCCGTGAGAGAACATAGGTGCCCAGCCAGACTACTACACCCAGCAAAACCCTCTATCAACATAGAAGGAGAAAACAAGATATTTCATGACAAAATCAAATTCAAACAACATCTCCTCACAAACCCAGCCCTACAGAAGATCCAAGAAGGAAAATTCCAACACAGAAGAGATAACCACACCCAAGAAAACAGAGGAAATAGAAACCTCCACAGCAACTAAACAAAAAGAAACACAAGACAGTCAGCTATACCAAAATAATGGGAAATAACAACCCCTGGTCACTAATATCCATCAACATCAATGGACTCAAATCGCCAATAAAAAGACACAGACTTACAGACTGGATCCTTAAACAAGAACCATCTTTTTGCTGTATACAAGAAACACACCTCACTATTGAAGATAAACACTATCTCAGAGTAAAGGGCTGGGAAAAGGTTTTCCAAGCAAATGGACCCAGGAAACAAGCTGGAGTAACCACCCTAATATCAAACAAAATAGACTTCCAATTGAAATTAATAAAAAAAGACAGAGAAGGGCACTACATACTCATTAAAGGAAATATCCACCAAGAGGTCATCTCAATATTGAACATCTATGCCCAAATACAAAGGCACCTACATTAATAAAACAAATGCTTCTAAAATTTAAATCGCACATTGATCCAAACACTTTAATAGTGGGAGACTTCAACACCCCACTCACAACTATGGACAGATCATCATGACAGAAGCCAAACAGAGAAATAATGAGTCTAACAGAGATCATGAACCAAATGGACCTAACAGATATCTACAGAACGTTTCACCCAAACACAAAAGAATACACCTTCTTCTCAGCACCTCACGGAACCTTCTCTAAAATCGACCATATAGTTGGACACAAAGATAGCTTCAACAGATACAAGAAAATTGAAGTAACCCCTTGTATCTTATCAGACCACCATGGAAAAAAGCTGGACTTCAATAACAAAAGAATCAACAGAAAGTCTACACTCACATGGAAATTGAACAACTCTTTACTAGAGGACCACTGGGTAAGGGAAGAAATAAAGAAGAAATTAAAGACTTCTTAAAATCCAAAGAAAATAAAGATACAACATACCCAAACCTATGGGACACAATGAAAGCTGTGCTACGAGGAAAGTTCATAGCACTAAGGGCCTTCAAAAAAAAAAATGTGACATCTCATAGTAGCAAATTAACAGCTAAACTGGGTGAATTGGAAAAAAGAAGCAAACACTCCCAAGAGGAGCAGAAGGCAGGACTGAAATTAACAACTTACAAACAAAAAGAACTATACAAAAAATCAATGAAACCAAGAGTTGGTTCTTCGAGAAAATCAACAAAATAGACAGAGACTTAGCCAAATTAACTAACAGACAGAGGGAGAAAAAAACAAATCAACAAAATCAGAACTGAAAAGGGAGAAATAACAACAGACATTGAGGAAATCCAGAGAATATTTGGATCCTACTTTAAAAATCTATACTCCACCAAATTTGAAAACTTTAGTGAAATTGACAATTTTCTTGATAGATTCCACCTACCGAAGCTAAAGCATGATCAGATAAACAGATTAAACAGCCCTATAACCCCTAAGGAAGTAGAAACAGTCATTAAAAATCTCCCACCCAAAAAAAAAGCTCAGGGCCAGATGGCTTTAGCACGGAATTCTACTGGACCTTCAAAGAGGAGCTAACACCAATACTTTTCAAACCCTTTCACAAAATAGAAACAGAAAGAACATTGCCAAACTCATTCTATGAGGCCACACTCACCCTGATTCCTAAACCACACAAAGACCCAACAAAGAAAGAGAACTTCAGACCAATCTCCCTCATGAACATAGAAGCAAAAATACTTAATAAAATAGTAGCAAACTGAATTCAAGAACACATCAAAAGTATCATACTCCATGATCAAGTAGGCTTCATCCTAGGAATGCAGGGATGGTTCAACATATGAAAGTCTATCAACGTCATTCACCATATAAACAAGATGAAAGAAAAAAAAACATGATAATCTCACTAGATGCAGAAAAAGCATTTGACAAAATCCAACACCCCTTCATGCTTAAAGTTCTGGAGAGAACGGGCATACAAGTGCTGTACCTAGAAATAATGAAGGCAATATACAGCAGGCCAGTGGCCAACATGAAATTAAGTGGAGAGAAATTTGAAGCATTTCCTCTAAACTCAGAGACAAGGCAAAGATGTCCACTTCACCATATCTCTTCAATATAGTACTTGAAGTTCTTGCTAGAGCAATAAGACAACTAAAGAGATCAAGAGGATAAACATCAGAAATGACGAAGTCAAATCATCCCTATTTGCAGATGATATGATAGTATACATAAGCAATTCTTACAGCTGATAAACACCTTCAGCAAAGTGGCTGGATACAAAATTAATTCAAAAAATCAGAAGCCCTTCTTTATACAACAAACAAATGGGCTGAGAAAGAAATAAGGGAAATAACCTCCTTCACAATAGCCACAAACAACATAAAATACCTGGGGGTAACTCTAACCAAGCAAGTAAAGGACCTGTACAACAAGAACTTCAAGTCCTTGAAGAAAGAAATGGAAGAGGCCTTTAGAAGTTGGAAAGATCTCCCATGCTCATGGATAGGTAGGATCAACATAATAAAAATGGTCATCCTACCAAAAGCAATATATAGAGTCAATGCAATTCCTATCAAAAACAACACAACTTTTTATAGACTTGGCAATAGCTATTCTCAATTTCATATGGAACAACAAAAAGCCCAGAATAGCTAAATCAATCCTGTACAATAAAAAAAAAAAATATCTGGAGGTATCACCATCCCAATTTCAAGCTGTACTACAGAGCAATATTTTTAAAAACATCATGGTATTGGTATAGAAACAGACCAGTAGATCAATGGAATCGAATTGAAGATACAGAAATAGACCCACACACTTATGGCCACCTAATTTTTGACAAAGAAGCCAAAACTGCACAATGGAAGAAGGACAGCATCTTCAAAAAATGGTACTGGTCCAACTGGATGTCCACTTGTAAAAGAATGAAATTAGACCCATACTTATCACCTTGTACAAAACGTAAGTCCACGTGGATCAAAGACCTTAGCATAAGTCCTGTCACACTAAATCTACTAGAAGAAAAATTGGGAAAAACCCTTGAACTAATTGGCACAGGCGACAACTTCCTGAATAGAACACCAACAGCTCAGGACTTGAAATCAACAATCAATAAATGGGACCTCATGAAACTGAAAACCTTCTGTAAGGCAAAAGACACTGTCATTTGAACAAAACGGCAGCCTACAGACTGGGAGAAAATCTTCACCAAGCCCACATCTGACAGAGGGCTAATATCCAAAATCTACAAAGAACTCAAGAAATTAAATGCCAAGAAACCAAATAATCCAATCAAAAAAATGGGGGACAGAGCTAAATAGAGAATTCACAAAGGAGGAATCCCTAATGGATGAGAGACACTTGAAGAAATGCTCAACATCCTTAATCATCAGAGAAATGCAACTCAAGAGGACTCTGAGATTCCATCTCACACCTGTCAGAATGGCTAAGATAAAAAACACAAATGACAGCACATGCTGGCGAGGGTGTGGAGAAAGGGGAACCCTACTCCAATGCTGGTGGGAATGCAGGCTTGTGCAACCACTATGGAGGTCAGTCTGGTGATATCTTAGAAAACTTGGAATAGCTCTACCTCAGGACCCAGCCATACCACTTCTGGATATACACCCAAATGCCTCTTCGAAGAATCTTAAGGAAGTTTCCTCATCTATGTTTATAGCTGCCTTATTTGTAATAGCTAGAAACTGGAAACAACCCAGATGTCCCTCAACTGAAGAATGGGTTAAAAAACTGTGGTACATCTACACAATGGAATATTATTCAGCTATCAGGAACAATGAAATTATGCAATTTGCAGCCAAATGGATGGAACTAGAAAAACTCATCCTGAGTGAACTAACCCATACTCAGAAGGATGCATATGGCATCTATTCACTTATAGGATTTTAGCTATATAGTAGAAGGTTTTGATACTACAACTAACACACCAAAGGGAACTTGGACATAGACTTCTTATTTTTAATTTTTATTTTTTATATATTAGTTATATTTTTTTTCTTTTTTTTTTTAGTGTTTTTTATCTATTGTCTGCTTATTGGTTTGTTTTTTCAGTAGTTCTCTCTCCCAGGCAACGAGACACTTTTCACTGATGGTACTGCTTCATAGACCCCCAATGAATGACGAGGCTCTTGGCCCTCATACGACCTCTCAACTGAGATGAGGGACTGTTATTTAAGGATACCCCACCCCAGAGAAATGGGATGGAAGAGTTAGGAGGTAAAGAAAAAAAATGAAATGTAATGTTTCGGCCTTTTACTACTAATTGTCATAAACTATTTAGGATAATTAAGAAATGCAAACTCATGGTTAAGCAAGCCAATCATTCTATTAGGTACTATTATAGTTACTTGCTAAACTAATCCGAAATAAACCTGCTAAGAGACAAGCAACATCTGCTTAACCTAATATAAGAGATAGATAGGGCCTCTTCAAAAACCTCAAGAGATCTGCAGAATATGGCACTCAAAAATGTTTTCGTAACTTTAGATTTTTTTATATCAAGACATATCATCTCCTGACAGCACCCCCTATTCTCCTCCAAGTAAAAGATGAGCATCGAAGAATCCCCAGTGGGAGATGATTGAATTAGTTGCAAGCCTATCTCTTGTTAGGAAAAGCCCCTTGCTCCAACTGTAGACAGAATACTGTCCAAAAACGACAATACCTGGAAGCAGGTAAGTCCTCATCCCAGCTCTGCCAAGACAGTGTAGGTAAGTCCTTCATAACCCCTGCTCTACAATCAATGTCTGTCAGAGAAACAGGGCCAAATGACTGAAGATCGTTGCTGTAATGTATGGAGAGAAAATGGGAACTGTCTAGGCAGCCACTGGTATGTCATTTCTTAGTTCTGGAACCTGCAGGCCCTGTACTTCCTATAAAATCAAATATATTTATCCCTCTCAGGTCTCTGAGGTGGTTGAAGAACAGATAGTTAGGGTCTCATAATTAAATTTTGAGTTGTTTAGGAGTCAAGGGAGTGTTATAGATCTAAGAAGATACTTTTAAAATTTTGTTGCAATTAGTATGAATGTTGAATCAGATATAGACCTTTAAACTCATGGAGATGTTTATATAGTAGAATGTTAAATCAGGTACCATATACATATGGACTGGTCATTGGTAATGTACGTTAAGCCACATAACCCTCATAACTGTGGCCTATTTACTTCTCTTGTACTGTATTGTATTTATTATTATAAGAGAAAAAGCCATTTGTTGGACTGAAAGGGAATACTGTAGGGGGAAATAAGATATACCTTAAACTTAAAAGAAAAAAAAAAAGGGAAGAGGATGGGGGTTGAGGGTGGGAGGGTGGTAGTGGAGGGGGGAATAGGAAGGGGACTGCGATTGAGATGTAACTTGAAGAAATAAAAAATAAAGGAAACAAAAGAAAAGATATTTTAACAACAAAAAAATAAACTAAAGTAAAATTAGTATCTATAATGATATTGAATGGCATGCTTTTAAAATGTTACATATGAAAGAAAATGATTGATATGTAAGGGGAGATTCCTTTTCAATCAATTGTAAAGTTTGAAAATTTACCCTAAGGATTTTAGGTAGAGGAGATGATACTGATGTCAACACCATTTAAAAGTAAAAGTCCCTGTATAAACCACAGGAGTATGTATTTGCACCTTATTTCTGTAACATTTCTAGACTTCCAGTTCAAAAATGTTTGAGTGAATGCAGATTTTCAGTTTCTAACAATATTCGTTTTATACAGTTTTTTTTTTACAACACTTGGTAAGAGAATTCATAGACGTGTGTTTGTGTAATATGTTTTGTGTAATGCTTCAGATAGAACTGTTGACTCAAATTCAGCTGTGGCCACTGTTACTTTGAAATAAATCATATAAAACTTACGATAAAATGTTTATTAATAATAGTGAATAATCATCTAAATTAATATTTCAGATTTAAAAGACATTATATCGTTAAACATATGTGAAACATTATTTGTATACCAGAAGGACATTCTCCAGAAACCTTCAATGAGGCAACAACCTTGGACGTATTCTGTAGCATGGACAGCTTAAGGAAAGGGTTTATATGTGCCAACAACTTTCACACTGCACTGTAAGTCCTTTTTTTCTTCTTTTTTATGTTTGTTTATTACTTCATGTTACATCTGCATCACAGTGCCTCCTTTCCACCCCTCCCAGTCCTGCCCTTCCACCCTCTACCCCCTATCCCTTCCATCCCACTTCTTAGAGAGGAGTGTCCGTACATATCAGTCCCTGCCCCAGTTCAGCAGTCATTTGAGGGCCAAGAGCCATCTCATACACTTGGGGGACTACAAGGTAGCACCACTAGGTCAAAGTGTTCCCTTTGGTGCATTGGTTGTAGTAGGATAATTTTCCTGTACTACATGGCTAAAATCCAATTATAAGTGAATAGATGCCATGTGCATTTCCCCATTTTCTCTTCTAATAGATGTAGTGTGTCAGGCCTTAGCGTAAAGTCTTTGATTCACTTGGACTTAAGTTTTGTGGAAGATGATAAGTATGGGTGTAATTTTTCTTTTACATGTCAACATCCAGTTAGACCAGCACCATTTGTTGAAAATGCTGTCCTTTTTCCATTGTAGGGTTTTGGCTTCTTTGTCAAAAATTAAGTGACCATAGCTGTGTGGGTTCATTTCTGGGTCTTCAATTCTATTCCTTTGTTCTACTGGTTTCTACACCAGTACCATGCTCTTATTACTATTGTTCTGTAGTACAGTTTGAAATCTGGGACAGTGATACCTCCAGATTTTTTTTATTATATAGGATTGATTTAGCTATTCTGGGTTTTTTATTATTCCATATGAAGTTGAGAATTGCATTTTCCAGGTCTATAAAGAATTGTGGTGATATTTTGATAGGAATTGCATTCAAACTGTATATTGTTTTTAACAGGATGGCCATTTTTATTATGTTGATCTACCTATTCATGAGCATAGGAGATCTTTCCATCTTCTGATGGCCTCTTCAATTTCTTTCTTCAAGGACTTGAAGTTATTGTTGTTCAGGCCTTTCACTTGCTTGGTTAGAGTTACTCCCAGGTATTTTATATTGTTTGTGGCTATTGTGAAGGGTGTTGTTCTCCTAATTTCTGTCTCAGCCAATTTATATTTTGTATAAAGAAGGGCTTCTAATGTTTTTTGAATTAATTTTGTGCCCTGCCACCTTGCTGAAGCTGTTTATCAGCTCTAAGAGTTCTCTGGTGGAATTTTTGGGGTTGCTTATGTATACTATCATATCGTCTCCAAACAAGGATAATTTGACTTCTTCATTTCCAATTGGTATCCCCTTGATCTCCTTTATTTGTCTTATTTATCTAGCAAGAACTGCAAGTACTGTGTTGAAGAGATATGGCAAAAGTGGGCATTCTTGCCTTGTTCCTGAGTTTAGAGGAATTGCTTTAAGTTTCTCTCCATTTAATTTGATGTTGGCTACTGGCTTACTGTATATCGCCTTTATATTTTCTAGGTATGGTCTTTGTATGCCCATTCTCTCCAGAACTTTTATCATGAAGGGGTGTTGAAATTTGTCAAATGCTTTTTCAGCATTTAGCGAGATGATTATGTTTTTTTTTTTCTTTCAGCTTGTTTATATGGTGAAATACATTGATGGATTTTTGTATGTTGAACCATCCCTGCATTCCTGGGATGAAGCCTACCTGATCGTGGTGTATGATAATTTTTTTGTGTTCTTGGATTCGGTTTGCCAGTATTTTATTAAGTATTTTTGCATCTATGTTCCTGAGGGAAATTGGTCTGAAATTCTTTTTCTTTGTTGGGTCTTTGTGAGGTTTAAGAATCAGGGTGACTGTGGCTTCATAGAATGAATTAGGCAATGTTCATTCTGATTCTGGCCAAGACTATTGAACACTCAGAAAAACAGACTGGCAGAAACTGTGGAAGTTGCAGAGGCTGGGAAAGCAGGAAAATCATCACCAGGAGAGGACCCCTGGGTACAAGCTACTCAAATACCCAGGGAGCAGCTCTGAACCCCACCCAGCAGTATTCAACAGCCTCCTGGGCTCCCAGATTCTATGCATGCATTCCTACACCAATCAGAATATCAGCAGCTGTAGGAACAAGTGTATTCTCAGAGGAGCCATTGTGGCCACAAACCACAGCACATTCTGAGCTGCAGGACAACAGCAGTGTATCTCCATCGGAGCAGCGGTCTGGGACACACAAGCATATTTGGGGTTGCCCAGCGGGGTGTTGGATATCCAGGCCCCTCTATTGGATTTACAATCACTTGGAAGAACACTGCAGATAGACAAGGCAGCAGGATACACTTCCTGTAGTGGACCACTATAAGTCCTTGTCAACAATGTTCACTATAGTTTTGCAAAACCAAGTTACAAAATAATAACAATAAAATGATCTCACAAAATCTGAATTTTAGTTTTGACTTGGGACATGTATATAGCTACCTTGCAATCCAGCAATCTTTGGCCACTGTTAGACTTGCCTGGATATATTTGTTATATATTCTTAATTATAAAGCTATAGTATTTACCAATGCTAAAATATGTGTATAGTATCTTAAATTTATTCATTTTCAGTTTGATGTTATTTTGAAACAATTATTGTTAATGTTTGTAAGATTTTTTTTTAGTGTCTCTCCCCCCCTCTCTCCCTTTCCCTGTGTGTGTGTGTGTGTGTGTGTGTGTGTGTGTGTGTGTGGAGGGGGGTGTATGTGTATTCACGTGTGTACTACTATGCTTCAGGTTGGCTATGAGAGAACTACCTGTAGGCATGTAGGCATCTGTTCTCTTCTACTATGTGGATTCCAGGGAATGAACTCAGGTCATCAAACTTGAGGAAAAGGACCTTATCTGCTGAACTATCTTTCTATTCCTGAATATTTAAAGAAGCTGTCAATATTTGCTTTAAAAACTAGAATAAAAATATTTATCAAATTGGACAAACACTACCTGGAACATATGTGAAATAAAAATATTAAACAGAATGTAAGATTTGTGATGAAATGTAAAGGAGCCTGTGTTACAGCAAATATCAGAGCAAAATATATAGCTTAAAGTGTTTTTGAAATATTTAACTTAAGGCAATCATGGATGCTATTTTACTTATAATCTTGTTTGAGATTAAACAAGTAAATATAACAACAAATATTCAATAACTTCATAACATTCTTACAAGTAAGAGTGAGTTGGAGGCTTCCTGGATTACAAAAACACTCATGCATAAGCACACACATTTTATATTTTATTGCAGGGCAAAAAATAAAGCCCAATCCATCAAACAATGGAATCATTTGTACGGTTTCAGATGAAACACTGTTTGAAGTATGTCTGCTCAGTAGCAGCACTATCTCTACCTGTCTGATATGAACCCACTTATATATGTCAATGCATTCACTTCATCAAAAATTAAAAGTTGAGAACAGTATCATCACTGTAGAGTTTAAAGGTGCTAAGATGCTACACTTGTAGCTGCTGACAATCTTCAAGCCGGTTGGGTATTTTCCACATCTCATGAAGGAAGAACAACTCTTTTATTCCAATAATGAAGTTGAAATTCATCCTCATGCAAATTTACCTATTCTAAACAAATAAAAGCTTACCCTCTTTAAAGTGAAGTTTTGTGTTCTGATGAAAAGAAGTGATCTATGGTTAGTTGCCAGTTCAAAAAGAGCCCTCATCCACTTTTCATATAAATTGTTCTTACTGTTCCTTAGCCTGTATGCTTGTATATGAAGGTATTTGCTGCCCCTGGATATTTTCACTGAATTGGAGATGTAAGAATTCTTTAAAACCTTAAATTAGGAGCAGGAAAACCAAATACCTATTGCTGTGAACCACAGATGGGCTATAGGAGCAAACAGCTAATCTGCATGCTATGTGCCCTCCTATTCTTAGAAAGTAAACCAAGAGTGGAGTGATTTTCCCTGAGTCCCTGAGTTCAGCAGCTGTGATGGTGAGTTGATTGGGCTGTAGTCAGGAGGTGCAAGGTAGATCATAAGAGTAGCTTACTGTCTACTTCTAACCTTCCACATGCATGAAGAAAATGAGGCTGTGCAAAATTTAAGTCCTATTTAGTTACAAACTATGTTGTGTGTGACTAGTTTTCTAAGTAGAATCAAGAAAAATATGTACATCATGCTTTTCAACTCCTGTGTTATATCTTTGAATGTATTTTTTAGTTTGATTTCAGCGATGACAATGTATTACAGAGTAAAACACATAACTGAGATCTTTGTACCTAAATAACTTTGTTGATAGTAGCCTGAAGGGAAATAATAGTATAATAGTAGCAAGAAGTTAACTTAATGTTTGGGTGAGAATATTAATAATGAAAAATGAACCCTGTTTTACAGGTATGATCTCTTTAGAATCTATTTGTAAGTTCTTACCCAACAATAGATCTGAAGATCTTTGAAACTTAAAAACCAAAATCTTAGACTCCCTTCTTCCATGATGTTTTTTTGAGCCTTAGGTATGAGATATTTGTTGTAGAGTAGTAACTTTAATTGAACACCTCACAAGAAATTAATATCTGCATTTTGCCTGGGGTGGAGCTCCGTGGTAGCTTCCATAAACTACAACATGAGCTTCTTTGATGAGAGCTTTACTTATCTGTGAGTATTTGGAAAATTGTTTTTAATGTAGTTAGAAACCATAGTGATTTAGGATCATTTCACCAGTAACTTCTCCACTAGATTTTATGATCTCTCCAGTTACAACTATTGAGTTAAGCTCGCAGGAACAGACATGAGTTAACTCTTCTTGAGCCACCCTTGACTTAAATGAGACTGTTGATGGCTTCCTACATGATATAGGTGCCACTATTTCACTACCAAGGATAGTGTTTATGTCCTTTGTTGTACTTTACAGGTTAAACTACTGGGTAGGGCTATTTGTTTACTTTTCTTCTTCAATGTCTCACATAGTACCTTCAGTAATTGTGGAAGGTATTCCTCATGGAGAATGCTTTCATTTAAGTGACAACTTGACTACTCCACATCCTTTGTCTGAAATGCTTGCGGTCTTCAACAATATTGTCTTACTTTCAGGTTCTAGGAAACAACCAAGGCATTGGAATATAGATGGTGATATCTTTGATCCCCTTGATAAACATCATGAATGAAGTTTTTCTAATCTGGAATTTTTGTTATTCTATGGCTTCTGGGGGGGAGCATGTTCACTACATGTGTCATGCCTTCAAACACACACATACATACACACATACATACATACATGCATGCATACAAATATACATACATATGTATATGCATATCCCCTGTGTGTGTGTGTTAAACTTACAAAATAATGCCTCACTATAAGTCTTTCCAATATCCTTACTATGCCTATCAATCCTCCTCTCACTCAACATTATCTTCTGTCACCACTTAGGTCTCCCCATTTATGCTTTTCCCTTTTATTCCACGTGTATCTTAGTCTATTTTCTCAAAATCCCTCCGCACTTTTCCCCCAAGGACTATTGATACTTTCCTGGCTGCTGTGGTTATTCTATGTTACATCCTAAAAGATAATGATTCAATGCTAAAATTTAAAGATAAGAAAATGTGCCATTTGTCTTAATGAATAATAACAATTCTTGATAATGTCTCACTCAAGTGTACAAGAAATTGAGTTATATGGAAACAAAGAATTTGCCAACATTTTTCATCATTTTAATTAAGTTTATTTAAGTTATTATTATATTGTTATTTATTCATTTAACATCCCGATTGTAACCCTCTTCCTTACCCTCCTCTACAGTCCCACCATCCTGCCCCATTCCCCCCTATCCTTCCTCTCCTCCTCAGAAAAGGTGAGTCCCCATACTATCCCACCCCAGCACATCAAGTCACATGAGGACTGAGGGCCTCCTCTTCCATTGAAGTTAGGCATTGAGTCCCATTAGGAGGAAGTGATAAAAAGCATCATCAGAGTCTGTACCAGAGACAGCCCTGCTCCACATCCTATGGGACCCACATGTTGCCAAGCAACATACCAGTTACATATGGGTAGGGGATCTAGGCCCAGTTCATGCATGCTCTTTGCTTGGTGGTTCAGTCTCTGTGAGCCCCCATGGGACTAGGTTAGTTGTCTTTGTTGGTGTTCTTATTTAGTTCTTGTCCCTCTTTGGCTTTCTATACTTCCCCTAATTCTTCCACAAGACACCCCAAACTTCACCTAATGTTTAGTAATGAGTCTCTGCCTCTGTTTGGATTCTCTGCTGTATGGAGTTTCTCAGATGAGACTCCTAGCAGCAAGGAATACAGAAACTGGAGAAGCCTCCTTCTGGCTAGATAGGACATATAGGAGAGGGAGGAGATAAGCAACCTGCCCACAACCATCAACCCAAAACTTACGCTGTATACAAGATATGCAGGGAAATAGATACACCAGAAATTGAAGGAACATCCAACCAATGATGAGTCCAAATTGAGACCTACCCTAAAGGGAGATCCATCCCTTACCAGTATTAATGATTCGCAGTTATGCTTACAGATATTTTTCAACTTTTAGACAGCATGTTTGTGACTAAATTTGAGATTTAAGCAATCAAAATAAAAGTTTAGAAAACATATGCCAGTAATACATGGCCACATAGTACAATCGATGTCTCGGATGATCTAATGCTATAAGCTATTTTTTGGTCTTTGGATTTGCTAACAGTTAACTAATTCATATATCTTGATTCTTATTCATCAAAGAGTTAACTTTTTTCTAGGTTTGGTGCTTTGTTAGTTAGTGGGTGTGTATAATTACACAGCATATGGAAAAGTTGAATGCTTTCTTGAGTATGCTATTTTGAAGCCTTTGTATTACCACTCACTATTCTGTTTGACTTTAATTGAGTTCTTAGGTGGGTATGCTAAAGATTAATGATGCATTTAACCTAAATCAAGACTTACAGAGTTGTGAGGATAAAAAAGAGTGTAGAAGCTATAATAGCTAAAGATTTTCCCTTTTCCTTTTGGAGAGATCATATCGTGGGGATTTTATGGGGAAAATGGGGTAGTTATAGTCAATCTACTGGTACATGTGTAACTATGCTATATCCTTGCCATAAAGCTGATACTATAATTCTGCATCCAACCTGGAAATATATAGTAAGTGGGTGTGCAGTGAGAGCCATTATCCACCTCAATACCATTGGTCTGAATTGAGCAGATTGTGTATATAATGTTTACATTGCCTTACTCAAAGAAATTTGTATAACTTTCCAATGCATATCAGGCATGATCTATTATTTTTCACAAAGAATTTCTGAATAAAGTCTAGAGTAAATGACTTGTGGTGTGTGTGTGTGTGTGTGTGTGTGTGTGTGTGTGTGTGTGTTTTTGTGTGTGTAATATGTGTGTAAAGCTCTATACAGTAACATTTACTGCTTCTAATAAAGTCACTCATTCAAACTACATAATCAATCTTTCAGAATAGTCATAGTTTTGTGCGTGTTACCATAATTTATCTCACAATATTTTAGCACTTCAAAATGATATTATTTATTTATTAACATTTACCTCTGTTTACTTTCAATCTGTTAGATTAAGACAACTACTAATTTTCTATCATTGATATTTATGGTTAGTGTTATCTGTCAACTTGACAAGACCAAGAAGTCACTGGAAAATAGCTTCAAATACACCTGCAAGGGATTTTCTAGATTTGGTTAGCCACTGGGCATGCCTGTGAGGAATATGTCACACTAGGTTAATTGAAGTACAGAGATTCACTTCAGTTATAGGCCTTAGCATTGCATTGACTGGGAACCTATAATGAATAAAAAAGGATAACTGAGTTGTTAACAAGAGTTTCTTTGCTTCCTGACTGTCAGTACAAGGTGACCACCTGCCTCATGGTCCTGCTATTAAGAAATCTGTATGATGATGGACTTCATCCTGTGTCTCCAAATCAACTTTTCCTCCCGTAAGATGCTTTAGTCAGAGTATTTTATAATTGCCACAAAAAACAGACCAATAAAAGACAGATTTTTATTTTCAGTATATCTCACCTAAATAGCATCATGGAATATATAATCTCTTTAGAATATTTAGTTTTCCTAAACATTATACCACTAGTCATTGTCCGTGTTGTAACATGTCTTTGATATCCTTTAACAATAATGACCCATTGTACAGAATACATTTTATTGAACAATTTATCATTAGATGATCATTTGAATTATTTTTTGCCTTTATGTTTTATGAAATACTACAAGACTTAATAGTAATGTTTTAGCATTTTTAAGACTAAGCATGGTCAATAGAGCTTATGTACATCTGTTTTACAGTGAATTACTGTTGTCACATCAGGATTTTATGTGAAAAGCAAATAAAAGTTTTAAAACACTCCAGTTCACCAGATTACATCATGGATATTTGCTTCTTAGTTTCTATGTATATGATAAATTCTTCCTGGCAATCTCAGAAGAGAATGGTGTAAACATTTCAGTCCCATCAATTGAATATTTATCCACCTCTGTCTAGCCTACATGGAAGATATCAGATGACCTTAAAGGAGTAATCATAACTATATTTATTCATTTTATCTGAGTTCCTTTGTTATTGCTAATTTATTCCTTTGTTCATTTGTTTGTTTTGAGACAGCTTTTTACTGTGTAGCTTTGACTGTCCTGAAACTCACTATATAGACAAACTTATAGAAACCTGCCTGCCTCTGCCTCCCAAGTGCTGGTATTAAAAGTACATACCATGATGCTTAGTTATTCTTTTTTTAATGTTTTATATCTTTATTCTTCTATGGGTCTTAGTACATATACCATGCTCAACAAATCTTGGCTGAATCAATAAACTGATACAAGAAAATACATTAATGTTTAATGACCCAAGTTCAGAAAAAATAATTTTCATTTCAATTTTATCATATTCTCAGTGACTCATCCTTTTGGGTAGAAACAAGAGGAGACATCAAAAAGATTCTAATTCATGTATAAATCCTCACTTGCTTTTTATATGAACTTTCAAAATTTGTAAGAAAGTGCACCCTAAGAAATTTTTGTAGAGGTAATGTTTTTAATTTTTAGTTTCCTTTGAGTTTATAATGTTTTATATTGTCCTCTATTACATTCAAATGTACTACCCCGGGTATACATTTCCTTGGCAAAGAATGATTAGTTCTGTCAAGCATCCTATCTCTAATCTCACATGTCTAAGAATAGCCCTGACATATATTCTTTTTTATTGAAAATGTTGTCTCATACAATATATTCTGGTAATGATTTTCACTCCCACAACTTAACCCAGATACTCCCCACCTCCCCTTCTTAAAAATAAAATGCTATCTAGATTATTTGTTCTAAATGAAGCAATACTTCAATTCTTAAATTTTTCTTCAGTGGGAACCTAGAAGTTTCCCTGAAACTCAGACCATTTGCTTGTTCTCTAATAAATTACACCTTTTAATGTACATTTCTGTCAATACAGCTACTATTTTCAGCCACATGTAAGTGAATGAGGATGCTACTCGGACAATATGACCTCTGAAATTCTGTGATTGCTTCAATTTTGTCAAGTGCAGGTTTAAGACTGATAGGATTGGCCAACATGCTGTATGTCCAGCAAGCACACTCTGCAAAATACATTTTCCACTTTCCCCAAATAAGATTATTTGTTAAATACTTATTTTGGTTTATTAGTAATTTGGTGTAGAATATATGTATATGAGTATGGGAATTCAAGTGCACTGTAACATCTAAAAGTGATAGTGACTATCTGAAGGAAGGATTTTGTATTTATGAGTCATTCCCTGTATTACACAGGACCTGAGTTCAGTTATCAGTACCACATTCTGGCTCACAGTCATATTAATCTCTAGCTCCAAGGGGATATGACAGAATCTTATGTCCTTCAATGATACCATATATACATACAGTGGATATTCATACATGAAGAAAACACACACACATAAAGATAAAAATAAATAAATCTTTTTCAAAAATGTGACTAAGTCAAATGATAATTTTACCTCAACTTTTTATTTTGTTTAATTCACATAACTCATGATTACTGGTTCATATAAAAAAGTACAGACCCTGTTCATTTTGTTCTCCTTAGATGACTTACTTTGTTATTGCATTCCAGTTGTTGATTTATTCTTCTTGAATTTTTGTAAGTTATAGATTTTGCTGTCATATCCTCAGTCAGGAAATTTGTAACTAAGAAATGATTGGCTCATCCTATTGAAGGTGATACACAGAGATACACACACACACACACACACACACACACACACACACACACTGAATGCACTTTAAGTTTACTTGGTAAGGCCTTGTTAATGTAATTTAGGTGGATTAAGAAGAACTGAGCCCATCATATTTTTTGCAATGGAACTGTAAACAATTTTTCTAAGCAGTGACAGCTTTTAGCATAGAGCTCACAGATTTTGTTTCTATTTTGAAACAACATGGTCCCAAAACATGCTTCTAGACTTTGAAAAGCTTCTATGCAGAAATATGTCGAGCTAATGGTATGGAAGATTTGTATCTCACTGTATATACTTTGTTCTCCCCAGCTGTTAAGTGGTGCTGAAACTTCAACCTTGTGCATTTTTCAAATAAATTGGTGAAGCTATTGCTGCAATGGGATTTCACAGAGCACCACATCCATTTCTTGTCTGATTCAAGTTGCTTTGTTGTACTAAGTCTATTTCATTTTCTTGAACTCTTTTACTGAGTCAGTGAGATTATACACTCAATATAAATAACTAAAGATGATTTAGAACATACTAGAATAATGAGATTTTATACAAAAGAGTTTCCTTTTCTAGGAAAACAGATAAGCCTACACTCAAATCTGTACCTGAGGTCAAGAATGCCTTTTTCTAAGCCAATATAACGTATAACAGTTTTCTAAATGCTATTCCTCATACACACAGATAAGTGTAACTCTCATTCGTTATAAAAGAAGATTATTTTTGTAACAGATGGAGACTATTATAGAGATCAGCAACTTGTGAAAGTTCAGAGCATCAGTAATTGTGAGGTGTTCAACCTGAGTTATGCATCTACTTCATAGTGCCTATCCAAAGGCTGAAGGAGCATCACTAAAGAGAAGACAGAAAGATTGGAAAACATGTAGGCCCAGGATATCTGATGCCAGATAGTGTCTTTTAGACATGATGGGGAAAATGCTCAAAGGTTGTTGCAACAATATGGTTGCTTGAACAAGCCCAGTACAGTGACATACCAGCTCAGATGCCAGGGTGGAGAGGTGACATTCCACATGGCGTCACCATTAAAAAAGCTACTAATTGTCAATGGCTGCTTACAGTGGGAGAATAAGTTGCTTCCAGGGGCAAATTGCACATACTTTGTTCAATCACTAGGAAGATTTTCATATAAAAATTATATGTATGTACTTTTTATTCATTTATAAATTTATTTTAAAATTCATTTATAAATATAAAAAACTTATAATAGAAACATACCCTATTCATTTTGTGTAATGTTACTTGTGCACATGCTGTTTTCAGGGCCAGTCACGGTATTATATAATTAATTTAAAAAACAACAACTTTAAACTACAGAAATACTTCCTTCCTCACTGTGAGCAGTCATCTTTGATTAGTTGTCAGGGTTTGAGATTGAACCTTCACACAAGCAAGTTCCTCAGCTCTGCTGTAACAAAGGATCCTCTGCTCCATTTCCTCTTCCTCCTCTTTCCTCTCCTCCTCTTCCTATTCCTTCTCATCCCATTTCTTTTCCTCTTCTTCCTCCCTCAGGTTCTACTTCCCCTTCTTATTCCCCTCTCTCTGTCTGTCTCTGTCTCTGTGTCTCTGAAACTAATTGTGGCTGGGGAAGTTCATAGGCAAGAACATTGGGACTTTTAAGAATTAAAGATGATGGGGCCAGCAAGGCAGTTCATGGGATAAAGGCAATGGATGTACAAGCAGTAGAAGCCGAGTTAACGCTCTGGAACACATATAAAAGAGGAAGGAGAAAAGTGATTCCAGAGTCACCCTTTGACCTGCACAGTTCCTCCATGGCATGAACACACCCTAACTTAATTATTCCATCTTTCACTTCCTTCCTATCTACTCCTTTACATGAAATCATTATATAGTATTTTCATTACTGTCTCCCTATTCTTTTGGATAGAAGGCTGAAATAGTAAGGAGGCTGTATGAGTCATACAAAGACACATTTCTAGCACTTCCTATTTAGAGTTGCATTTCATGTTGCAACTAGAGTTTTATTTGCAATTGTTAACCTCCACACCTGCATGTACTTGGAGAAAGAGGCTTTCACCTTTTTTTTCTGAAATTTAATAGTATAAATCAGGTTAAGCAGAGTGGTGACACAATAATCTTTGTTTAATTGAGTAAAAAACTTTCACTTCAAGCCTCTTAGACAATAATTAACATGAAAAATATGTAACAAAATGTTTGCACCCACTAATTCACAGTATTAAATAATTTGATAAAACAGACATAAAATTAAATGAGTAAAAACTACTAACACTGAAGGTCATTATATTTATAAACAGAATTTTCAAAAGTATATATCTGAAGCTCAGAACTCAGAGACAAAATTCTGTGCATTTTGTAGGAACACAGTTTTTGATATTTGGAATTTGTTTAAATAGTCTAAACTTAAGTATCCTCACCTAGCAATGGTAAACAATATTCAATATTTCCATTTAGGTTACAACTCAATAAACTGATGATTGTAAAAAAAAAAAAACTGGGAAACTTGAAGTTAATGAATTTATTCTAGATGACATATCTGAAACAAGGGAATCTGATATCTGAATCAAATTATTAACAGGCTATACTGTCACCAAACCAAAGAAGTTAAAACATTCATCTGGCTGTATATTAAAATATGTATACATTTAAAATGAATACATAGTTCATCCCTTTGGTCTTCTTTAGTTGTCTTATTGCTCTAGTAAGAACTTCAAGTAGTATATTGAAGAGATATGGTGAAAGTGGATATCCTTCTCTTGTTCCTGAGTTTAGAGGAAATGCTTCAAGTTTCTCTCCATTTAATTTGGTGTTGGCCACTGGCCTGCTGTATATTGCCTTTATTATTTCTAGGTACGGCCCTTGTATGCCCGTTCTCTCCAGAACTTTTAGCATGAAGTGGTGTTGGATTTTGTCAAATGTTTTTTCTGCATCTAGCGAGATTATCATGTGGTTTTTTTCTTTCATCTTGTTTATATGGTGAATTACGCTGATAGACTTTTGTATGTTGAACCATCCCTGCATTCTTAGTTTTGGAAGCTGCAGGCCCTGCACTTCCTATATAATCAGATATATTTATCCCTCTCAGGTCTCTGAGGTAGGTAAAGAATAGATAGCTAGAGTCTCATAATTAAATTTTGAGTTGTTTAGGAATCAAGAGAGTGTTATGAATCTAAGAAGATGTTTTTAAAATCATGATGCAAGTTAGTATGAAAGCTGAGTTATATATAGAATTTTAAATTCATGGAGATGGTTAGATAGTAGAATGTTAGAGTCAGGTGCCAAGTACATATGGACTGGGCATTGGGAATGTATGCTAAGCCATATAACTCTCCTAATTGTGGCCTAATTACCTCTGTTGTTTTGTATTGTATTTATTATTATAAGAGAAAGAGCCATTTGTTGGACTGAAAGGGGGAGCTGTTGGGGGAAAAAAGATATACCTTAAACTTAAAAAACAAAAAGGAAGAGGATGGGTGGGTTGAGGTGGAAAAGGGTGGGAGGATGGGACTGGAGGGGGTAGTTGGGAGAGGATTGCAATTGAGATGTAACTTGAAGAAATAAAAAAGAAAAAATAACGTAAAAATAAAATAAAATAAATACATAGAATATAGTTTGGGTATGAGTTTCTTTTTTTGTCTGTGTATGTGCATACTAAGTGCAAGCCATGACTGAGGAAGACAGACAGTTTATAAAATCCTAGAACAGGAGTTATATGTGACTGTGAGTCCCCATGTGATTGCAGAAATCTTACTTCTCTTCTTTGCAAATACATGGTACTTTCTTAACCAAAGTGTCATTATACAGGCTCCACAGTATAAAGTTGTTAAAATAACATCTACTGAACAAAAGTTATACTGGTCATTTGAGAACCATGTCAATGAAGAAAATCCCAACCACTGTAATGAAATGAAGTGCTAGGATAAACTTGTGAATTATTTATACCATGGTGACATTTTCTAAGAATATTGAAAAATGAAATTCCTAAAGAAAGTTTGAATGAAAATACCACTGCAATAAACAATACACTTAATAGTACAGAGAAGTTATTAAAATAACATGTACATTGAAACATCATTCAATCGTATTATCCCAGGCAAAATCTAAGAATTAATCTGAACAATAATTTGTGTTAGAGATCTAAGAAATTGGCATTGAATAATACATTTGCACTATTTTATTTGACCTGCAAGTCTAGACAACACCAAAAAACCTTTAATATATAGTTTTCATGTTTGTTTAGTTACTTCAGTGTTCTATAATAATAAAAAATATTGGACCCCAATAAATCTAATATCCAAGCTTATTGTATTCATCCATACATGTCGAGGGCTGTGCAATAGGAACAGCAGAACAGGTTTAGAAGTCTTAGAATGCAGCCCACCAGTTAGCCCAACCATAATGAGTGTGCCTCAGCAAGGCAGAGCCCTGAGGAAGTCATGCTGTTGTGGAGTTTTGCTCTGCTTGCCCGCCTCACATAGCATCCCTCCCAATCTATGAGTTGTATGAAATCTCTAAGAGGGCTTCCAGCAATATCATTGACCCTTATACTAAAGTGCTTGATCTTTCTCAAGCACTGCTGCTAGAGTAGATTAGTGATTAAACTACCACACTGAAAAAAACTTAGACACGTAGACTGATAGCAGCTACTACCATCCTTAGAAAGAATTAGGAGAAATAGATTGTTAGTGAAGTTGGTTTAAGATGCTTTTGTTTGTGGCTCTGATGTAGGAAATCTTAGGGAACAATTTGAAGTTCAGAAAGGCAGACTCTTATTATTTGAGCTAGGGATTTTTTATAGTCAAGAAACAAGGAAAATAGCAGCCTGATTGGCACAGAATGGCGTGACTCCTTGCTAAGATAGATTGAGGGCCAAAGTGTACAAATTTCTTTGTACTCATTTTTGTCCTAATCATCTTGATATGATTTAATAAAATTTTTAATAAGTAGATGTGCATCTTGTGGATTTAAAGTATAAATAGCAGATTGCTTTTTAATTTAAAAGTTTGGGTTTGTGATTCTTTTAATATTTTTTATAAGACTGCCTTTTTAAAATTTTTTTCCTTTATTTTTTATTTCTTCAAGTTACATCTCAATTACAGTCCCCTCCCTATTCCCCCCTCCAGTCCCACCCTCCCACCCTCAACCCCCCATCCTCTTCCCCTTTTTTTTTTAAGTTTAAGGTATATCTTATTTCCCCATACAGTATCCCCTTTCAGTCCAATAAATGGCACTTTCTTTATAATAATAAATACAATACAAAACAACAAAGGTAATTAGGCCACAGTTATGAGGGTTATATGGCTTAGTGTACATTCCCAATGTCCAGTCCATATGTATCTGGCACCTGACTTTAACATTCTACTATCTAACCATCTCCATGAGTTTAAAATTCTATATCTAACTCTACATTCATACTAACTTGCAACACAATTTTCAAAGCATCTCTTAGATCTATAACACTCTCTTGATTCCTAAACAACTCAAAATTTAATTATGAGGCTCTACTATCTGTTCTTCAACCACCTCAGAGACCTGAGAGGGATAAATATATCTGATTTTATAGGAAGTACAGGGCCCGCATCTTCCCAAACTAAGAAATGACATACCAGTGGCTGCCTGGACAGTTCCCATTTTCTCTCTATACATTACAGCATCCATCTTCAGTCATTTGGCCCCGTTTCACTGACAGACAATGATTGCAGAGCAGGGGTTATGAAGGACTTGCATACCCTGTCTTGGCAGAGCTAGGCTGTGGACTCACCTGCTTCCAGGTTTTGTCCTTTTTGGACAGCATTCTGTCTACAGTTGGAGCAAGGGGCTTTTCCTACCAAGAGATAGGCTTTTGACTAATTCAATCATCTCTCACTGGAGATTCTTCGATGTTCATCTTCTACTTGGAGGAGAATAGGTAGTGCTGTCAGGAGTTGATATGTCTTGATATAAAAAAATCTAAAGTTACAAAAACATCTTTGAATTCCATATTCTGCAGATCTCTTGAGGTTTTTGAAGAGACCCTATCTATATCTTATATTAATATAAGCAGATGTTGCTTGTCTCTTAGCAGCTTTATTTCTGATTAGCTTAGAAAATAACTACAATAGGCTGTCATAGTACCTAACAGAATGACCAGCTTGCATAACTATTAATTGGCATTTCTTAATTATCCTAAACAGTTTATGACAATTAGTAGTAAAAGGCCGAAACATAACATTTCTTTTTTTTTTTTCTTTACCTCCTAACCCTTCCATCCCATTTCTCTGGGGTTGGGTGTCCTTATATAACAGTCACTCATCTCAGTTGAGAGGTCATATGTGGGCCAAGAGCTTCCTCATTCATTGGGGGTCTACGAGGCAGTACCATCAGTGAAAAGTGTCTCAATGCCAAGGTGATAAGTATAGGTCTAATTTCATTCTTTTACAAGTGGACATCCAGTTGGACCAGCACCATTTGTTGAAGATGCTGTCCTTCTTCCATTGTGCCATTTTGGCTTCTTTGTCAAAAATTAGGTGGCCATAAGTGTGTGGGTCCATTTCTGTATCTTCAGTTCGATTCCATTGATCTAGTGGTCTGTTTCTATACCAATACCATGCTGTTTTTACAACTATTGCTCTGTAGTACAGCTTGAAATCTGGGATGGTGATATATCCAGATGCTTTTTTATTGTACAGGATTGATTTAGCTATTCTGGGCTTTTTGTTATTCCATATGAAATCGAGAATAGCGCTTTCCATGTCTATAAAAAATTGTGTTGGTGTTTTGATAGGAATTGCATTGACTCTATATATTGCTTTTGGTAAGATGGCCATTATTACTATGTTGATCTTACCTATCCATGAACATGGGAGATATTTCCTTCTTCTAAAGGCCTCTTCCATTTCTTTCTTCAAGTGCTTGAAGTTCTTATTGTACAGGTCCTTTACTTGCTTGGTTAGAGTTACCCCCAGGTATTTTATGTGGTTTGTGGCTGTCGTGAAGGGGGTTGTTTCCCTTACTTCTTTCTCAGCCCAATTGTTTGTTGTATAAAGAAGGGCTTCTGATTTTTTTGAATTAATTTTGTATCCAGCCACTTTGCTGAAGGTGTTTATCAGTTGTAAGAGTTCTCTGGTGGAATTTTTGGGGTCGCTTATGTATACTATCATATCTTCTGCAAATAGGGATAATTTGACTTCTTTGTTTCCAATGTTTATCCCCATGATCTCCTTTAGTTTTCTTATTGCTCTAGCAAGAACTTCAAGTACTATATTGAAGAGATATGGTGAAAGTGGACATCCTTGTCTTGTCCCTGAGTTTAGAGGACATGCTTCAAGTTTCTCTCCATTTATTTTGATGTTGGCCACTGGCCTGCTGTATATTGCCTTTATTATTTCCAGGTACGGCCCTTGTATGCCCGTTCTCTCCAGAACTTTTAGCATGAAGGGGTGTTGGATTTTGTCAAATGTTTTTTTCTGCATCTAGTGAGATTATCATGGGTTTTTTTCTTTTATCTTGTTTATATGGTGAACTACATTGATAAACTTTCATATGTTGAAACATCCCTGCATTCCTAGGATGAAGCCTACTTGATCATGGTTTATGATACATTTGATGTGTTTTTTAATTCGGTTTGCTAGTATTTTATTAAGTATTTTTGCATTTATGTTCATGAGGGAGATTGGTCTGAAGTTCTCTTTCTTTGTTGGGTCTTTGTGTGGTTTAGGAGTCAGGGTGACTGTGGCCTCATAGAATGAGTTTGGCAATGTTCTTTTAGTTAATATTTTGTGAAAGAGTTTGAAAAGTATTGGTGTTAGCTCCTCTTTGAACGTCCGGTAGAATTCTGTGCTAAAGCCATCTGGCCCTGGGTTTTTTTTGGTTGGGAGATTTTTAATGACTGTTTCTATTTCCTTAGGGGTTATAGGGCTATTTAATATGTTTATCTGATCTTGATTTAGCTTCAGTAGGTGGAATCTATCAAGAAAATTGTCCATTTCACTTAAGTTTTCAAATTTGGTTGAGTATAAATTTTTAAAGTAGCATACAAATATTCTCTGGATTTCCTCAATGTCTGTTGTTATTTATCCCTTTTAAGTTCTGATTTTGTTGATTTGTGTTTTCCCCCTCTGTGTTTTAGTTAATTTGGCTAAGTGTCTGTCTATTTTGTTGGTTTTCTTGAAGAACCAACTCTTGGATTCATTGATTCTTTGTATAGTTCTTTTTGTTTGTAAGTTGTTGATTTCAGCCCTAAGTTTGATGATCTCCTGCCTTCTACTCCTCTTGGGAGTGTTTGCTTCTTTTTTTTCCAATTCACCCAGTTTAGCTGTTAATTCGCTAATATGAGCTGTCACAATTTTCTTTTTGAAGGTACTTAGTGCTGTGAACTTTCCTTGTAGCACAGCTTTCATTGTGTCCCATAGGTTTGGGCATGTTGTGTCTTTATTTTCGTTGGATTTTAAGAAGTCTTTGATTTCCTTCTTTATTTCTTCCCTGACCCAGTGGTCCTCTAGTAAAGAGTTGTTCAATTTCCTTGTGAGTTTAGACTTTCTGTTGATTCTTTTGCTATTGAAGTCCAGCTTTTTTCCATGGTAGTCTGATAAGATACAAGGGGTTTTTTCAATTTTCTTGTACCTGTTGAGGCTATCTTTGTGTCCAACTATATGGTCGATTTTGGAGTAGGTTCCATGAGGTTCTAAGAAGACGGTGTATTCTTTTGTGTTTGGGTGAAACGTTCTGTCGATATCTGTTAGGTCCATTTGGTTCATGATCACTGTTAGACTCATTATTTCTCTACTTGACTTCTCTCTTGATGATCTTTCCATAGTTGTGAGTGGGGTGTTGAAGTCTCCCATTATTAAAGTGTTTGGATCGATGTGCGATTTAAGTTTTAGAAGTGTTTCTTTTATAAATGTTGGTGCCTTTGTATTCGGGGAATAGATGTTCAATACCGAGATGTCCTCTTGGTGGATATTTCCTTTAACGAGTATGTAATGCCCTTCTCTGTCTTTTTTTTTTATTAACTTCAATTGGAAGTATATTTTGTTTGATTAGGGTGGCTACTCCAGCTTGTTTCCTGGGTCCATTGGCTTGGACAACCTTTCCCAGCCCTTTACTCTGAGATAGTGTTTATCTTCAATAGTGAGATGTGTTTCTTGTATAAAGCAAAAAGATGGGTCTTGTTTATGGATCCTGTCTGTAAGTCTGTGTGCTTTTATTGGCGACTTGAATCCATTGATGTTGATGGATAATTATAACTAGGGGTTGTTATTTCCCATTATTTTTGTATAGCTGGTCGTCTTGTGTGTGTGTGTGTGTTTTTTTTTTTGTTGCATGTGGAGCTTTCTATTTCCTCTGTTTTCTTGGGTGTAGTTATCTTCTCTGTGTTTGGAATTTTCCTTCTAGTATCTTCTGTATGGCTGGGTTTGTGGGTAGATATTGTTTGAATTTGATTTTGTCATGGAATATCTTGTTTTCTTCAGCTATGTTGATAGAGAGTTTTGCTGGGTATAGTAGTCTGGCTGGACACCTATGTTCTCTCAGGGCTTGTAGGACATCCGTCCAGGCCCTTCTAGCTTTTAAAGTTTCTGAGGAGAAGTCAGGTGTGATTCTGATGGGTCTGCCATTGTATGTGACTTGGCCTTTTTCTCTTACAGCTTTTAATATCCTTTCTTTGTTCTCTACATTTGGAGTTTCTATTATTATGTGGCGAGAGGAGTTTCTTTTCTGATCTAATCTGTTTGGTATTCTGTAAGCCTCTTGGATTTTCACTGGCATCTCTTTCTTTAGGTTTGGGAAGTTTTCTTCTATGATTGTGTTGAAGATATTTCCTGGACCATGGAGTTGGGAGTCTTCTCTTTCCTCTATGCCTATAATTCTTAGGTTCCGTCTTTTCATTGAGTCCTTGATTTCTTGGATATTGTGGGTGAGAGATTTTTTAGCCTTCTCATTTTCTTTGGATGTTGTACTGATTACTTCCATCGAATCTTCCATGCCTGAGATCCTGTCTTCCATCTCTTGCATCCTATTTTTCATACTCACATCCGTAGTTCCTGTTCTCTTCCCTTGATTCTGCATTTCCTATTTTAACTCTGACTGTGTTTTCTTTATTGTTTCCATTTCTATTTTCATGTCTTGAATGGTATTGTTCGTTTTGTACATTTCCTTCTCCAGTTTGCTTGTTTTTGCCTGGAAATCTTTCATTGCTCTGTCCTTTTCCTGTTCAAGCTCAGTCACCTTGGCTTGGCGCTCTTTAATGGTGTTATTCGTGTTTTGACTTGTAAAATTGTGGCTTCTTTGAATTCCTTCATAGATTTAAGTTCTTCTTGAAGGGACTCTGTCATTTTCCATAATGTAGAATTGTCATCGTTTTCATGTGTTTCAGCTGTGGTGAGGTCGTTCGGGCTGGATGGAATAGTGTTGCTTTCTTTTGTTGGAGTCATTTCTCTCTGTTTTTTTTTTTTTTTTTTTTTTTTTTTTTTTTTTT